>LUCW03002199.1:65000-70000 GCA_001586965.3 Sphaeroforma sirkka | reverse complement strand
CTATTCGGATCAAAGCTGCGAATGTGCCACCTACGCCTGTGCCGAATATTCCTAGTGATATCACTGTCAGATATACAATTCCTCTACTCCGAACAAGCGGGTGTTTCATCTTGGTCATGAGATAGCCACCTGTGAGTAGCAGTTCCACATTCAGCAGACACCATGAGCCAACTATACATGCGATTCCCAGTCGTTTGCTAGTTATAGGTGTGAAAATACTCGTATTCTCAATTGATATATATCCCAATGTGAAAAAAACTGTGGCGTGGACGAAGACTGCTAATACACAGCCCCACCCGTTGAGTATGTTGAATTCTTTACCCGACAGTTTCCTACTTGCGCGCACATTTCGTAGGACTTTGAAGATTTGATACCAAGCTACAAAGTTGTGTTCAAGTGTGGTGTGCGATTGGGCTGTGCTAATTTGAAAATTCGGATCGCTTGACAAAGATCTGTCTTGTGAACCGTCGTGCGTACTAGAAGGCAACTGTTGCACATCCACATTTGAGAATCCTGACACCGGCAAGGGTAAGCATGGTACCTTATTGTCCTTCTCAATTCTCGTCCGGGACGCCTCGTGTGAGGCTCTGCGCTCTTCCATCAAATAGCAGTCTTGGTTTGGTGGTAGCTGAATATACCGACATATACTTCAATTGGTTTCGTCAACCTCGTCCTAAACGGTTCCTATATGTGATGTGATTTTATAACGGATAGAGATCTCTTCGTGTACAAAGTGTATTTAATATTTCCCAATAGAGAAGACTGTGTCGGATACACAGACCGTACTCAAGGACTTGAACTAATACATTTCAAACGATATTAGTTGTTCTTACCATAATCTGCACTTCTGTTACTGTGCTCTTAAACGATACCATGTAATCCGTTGACAAATATTCTCATGATACTGATATCCGCTTATATTTAGACTGTGTGACTTCAATTGTGAATTTGTGACCGTTAGTCAGCTAGACCAGTCACTTTTAAGATTTATATTTTATGTCACAATCAATATTTAAAATATATATCACCAGTCCCACAAATAGTGACGACTCGTAATTATTTTAAAAATCTAGCCCAAGATTTGTTTTTAAAATGGTGACGAGTCGTCACTATTCTCAACGTGCGTCAGTTAACCCTTATTCCCGTCCTGAAATATTCATTTAGGCCGGGCAGAGTTTATCGGAATGGATTCAGCGTTAAATTTCCGTCCAAAAACATACGTGACCCGGTTATATTTCTCAAAATTTGTCTAGGAAACACAAACAAAAATTGAACAGCTAACAGCTAACTCAAACACGTATACACAGGGTATTCTATTATGGCTAGGGGACATCTCGGGTTACCAAACCCCAACCATATCTCATACATACATCCACAGCACCAAAGGCGTGAAGGAGAATTCCATCCTATCAACGAGTATCACATAAAACACACATTCTACAGTGACTATAACACGAGCATGCATCACAATGGACACATTGATGCTCACAGAGACAATGCTAATTGTTACCACCCATATACATATCTACCGACAGTGCCTCCTGTCTATCATAGAGAGTATTCACAGAATAACATCGAGCCATTACAGTCGAAATCAGCAGTACACATTAGCACTGATTTGGGAGATCTCGACCCTTCGATGGAGGATGCATCAGTTATTTAATAATGTACATATTGGGGAATTTTTATGGTTATATTGTTTTGTTTTGTTTTTGTTTTTAAAAAACAAATAAAAAATAATATATGTTCTGTGAATCTGACAATTTGTGAAAACTTCGAAGCCGTCTAAATAAAATATGTAGGAGGCGTCAAAGGTTCGAACGTTCAAAGTTCGTGATAAATATTAAAAAAATTCTATTTGTTTTTATGAAAAAGAACAAAATACAAAACTGTGTGTAACATACAAAATACTTTTTTTATCTTTGATATATGATATGTACTTATTTTCGCATTTTTCAATACATACTTACAACTTGAATGTAGGTTGATTCGCTGAACGACTAAAGTCCTGAATTCTTGAATTCCTGATTCCTGAAATTTATGGTTGATAGCTCTGTACCGTATGGAATTTCCTCATACGGAGTGTCGGAGTATCTAAAACGATAAAATGGTTGATCTCTATAACAAAAGTAAAAAGTTGTGTAAAGTCCAAAGCAGGCAATGGGCCCATAGGCCCATGACCCTATGCCCTACGGGACTATGGGCTATGGGCCTATGGTCTAAGCACTTTTATATATAAAAAGTTAAAAGTATTTAGTATGCGTGTAAATAGCAACAAGTCAACAACCCTTGCCGCTTATTGGAACCTGGAAGTTGGGACATAGTTATTGGTGCCTTAGTCTGCTTGGAGCCTCTTTTATTTTCTTATGCGCGCGTGTGTGTTTGTGTGGAACAGCCGAACAGGACTGGAGGGCAGGGCGGCAGGCTGGACTGCTGGAGGACCCACCTGGATTTCTGGACTCCTGGAGTCTATTTACCTAAATAGTAGTATTTAGAGAGAGTAAGAACTCCTTGGAACTTGGGAATTTGTAACTTGGAAGTCGCTGCCTTCGGGCTTGAGCAGTTCAGTCTGTTCAGACTTTAGAAGACACGGATTTTAAAATATATAAATAATTGCCGCTGTCACCGTCACGTTAGCAGGAGTATTTTGAAGGCTGTGCCGCTGTGGACCTGTTGGGCTGTGGCTGTCACTGTACACAGTACAGTGTGCCCGGTGCCGTATTTGCTTTTTTAGAAATCACTATATATGGCGGTTCGGATGTGCAACTTTGGTTTAGGCTCCCCTCCCCCCCCTGGTTTTTAGGACTTAGAGTGCATTTGTGACTTTTAACTTCAGGTGTATTTTCGATATAGTTTTGGACTGTCACACTTTAAAAAATACATAAAATATCGACAAAGTTCTGAGTTCGGTATCCAAAACTGATGTTTTGGGCGAATTTAGAGTATATTTGAATTGGATTCATATTGGCTTCATATTGGCTTCATATTGGCTTTTAGTTGGCTTCAAATTGAGAAAACGTATTTTTTTAAGAAAGTATTGAGACCCAATCTGGCCTGAAACCCTATGTATACAAATAGGGGTCAGGACAAAAGTCCCCCCCCTGGTTTTCGGACTCTCCCCAGGGGCTAAATCAAAGTAGCACATCCGAACCGCCTAAAGCTAACAAAATATAAATACATAGCGAAATTGTCGCTATTGGTCATTTAAAAAAAAACAAAATTATTTAGAACTCGCTTGTCGCTCCCAATTTTTAAATATTTCACTGTTTTGTTTTGTGTTTTTTTTGTTTTGAAAAACATAGCCCTCTAAATTGAACAGTCGAACCTCTTTATATGTCCATTCCCCGTTTTTAGCAAAATTTTGAACATATAAAGAGGTACACACGCCTGGGTCAGGCTCACCCTATCAGGTTCAGGGACTGACCTTTGGGACAGATACGGAGCTGTTAAATGCACTAATTATTCAGTAGTCCGTGTTGTTTTGTCTGGCTCGATCGCTACAGATACAGTTTGTGTTGAGTTACAGATACAGTTTGTGTCGAGTTGTCTGGCTTAGTCGGTGTGCCATTGTAGAAGAAAGAATCACCACGATAATCTAGTGCCTGGCATTTATCTGCAGGCAAGCAGTAACCATTTGAGCCATACCTTCCGCCAATGTGCACGCCACAAATTTCATGCATATTGCGGTCACAACCAGCGTGATCGTGCATGCTTTCACACAACAACAATCACCACTAGAAGTGTCTTGCATCAGAAATTAATAAATAGTAGTGTATGCTAAAAAAAGTTGTGAATAGTTTACACACACAGGTGCATACTTATAAATAAATATACGAACGGGCTCAGACTTCAGAAGTACCGGCCAGAGGAGGAGCAGACTGATGGACCGGCCCCCGAATGGGCCTGACCACATATGGGTCGGCCCAAATAAAAACTGGACATATAAAGAGGTAGACACCCTTTGAAAGAGGTTGACATATAAAGAGGTTTGACTGTATAATGTAACCCTGTTTTTGAAAAGACAAACTAAAGGAATACTTGTGTATTTTTATAATAAGCATGTATTTATATATATATATATATATATATATATGTAGTATCATATATATATTTATGTATAAATATCGCGCGTGTATTTATCGAAAATACTCGCGTCTTGATCATAACGCTGATATTTTAAAGTGGATACAATGGCATTCTCGCTGCCTCTAGTTTTCAACAATTCATCCACATTGAAAAAAAATAATAATATGTTGAAACTATGCCTGTCGGATGAATACAACCGAACGAGGTCTGATGAGCCATATTTCGAAGAACAAATTGAAAGAAAATGGGCAGAGGCTCTGAGCAACACAACAAAAGCTGGGTATTTGATCAGTGTGGTATTTATGCGCAGGGCCTGAAATGTAATAATTATTTTGAAATATGCACTTTATATATATATATTTTATATATATATATATATATATTATATATATATATTTATAATATATATATATATATATTATATTATTATTATTATTATTATTATATATATATATATATATATATATATATATTATTATTATTATTATTATTATTATTATTATATATTACATATATATATATATATTATATTATATATATATGTATATATATTATTATTATTATGCACATATTATATTATGTTAATATATGGGCATTCATACTAAGCAATGGCATATATTATACATAATATGTGGCATATATTGCTGCTATTATTACAATATGTATGTATACATATATGTATATGTGCCATATACATAATATACATATATTGCTGGTATGTATAATATGCCATGTATATGTGTTAACGAGCTACATAACCATTATGCAATTATAAACATAATATGTGATACATGGTTGGCGTAATATGTACACAATACATGTTATATGGTACATATGCGTATACACATTATATGCTGCATTATACATATTACAGCAACAATATGCTGTATAATACATGTATACATTAACATACA
>LUCW03002199.1:25000-60000 GCA_001586965.3 Sphaeroforma sirkka | reverse complement strand
TCACAACGTAGAATCAAGCATTATCCGTTGCTTCATCAAGTTTGCAATTCCATCCATGTTCGTTGATCTCTGTGACTTCTTTTTTGTAACTCAGTGCCAAATAATTGGAGATCGTTTGTGTTCAACACAATTTGAAACCAGGATCATACTTGTTCGCCCATCTTCGGTATATCCGAGTATAAAGTATCGCTATCTCCTCGGGTTGTGCGCTGCTACGATATCCATAGTAACTCCTCATATTTTTATCCAAAAATTTTAATCACACTCACGTGGCAGCCGTTAGTTTGTGAGCTGCGGATGCCTTCATTGTAAACGACTTTCTTTTAACTCGCAGATTACAAGACATATTTGGGTACGCACTTCCAAAGCATACCCGAGGATTCAATTGGCGACGCCACTATCCACCTCTCAATGTATGCTATCTAAAACATCACGCTTTCTTGCGCCGTCGTCTTTTCTCGCTGCTATATATATTTATATGAATGTACACACACACACACATACACACACACACACACACACATATATATATATATATATGAGTCAAAGATCATACTCGATACCCTAGGCAATACTATAGTATCGCACATAGTCAGTTGTCTGCCTTAATATTTCTGAAACTGTATTAATAAACATCTGAAGAGCGTGCATGTAATGATTTATTGTATCTCAACCGTACAATTACTTTCCAGGGCTCTCGGTAACGCTATGGTGGTAGTATCTGAGGATGGTCAGGTGCCGTTTCTCAAACGAAGCAACGCTGTAGCGGATTCGCAGGGCACCTATGCACTTCCCGGGGGCCATCCCGAACCTTCGAAGCTAGGTGGGTCTAAGCCTCGGATAGATAGCGTGATTCATGGCAGGGAGTGGACATGTATACACATACATGTTCACATGTATATACATAGTTCATGTACGTGTTCGTTGTATTATTTGTATCTGTATCTGTACTTGCTTGTTAGCCAGTGCTGTCGTGTGCTGACTAGCCGTGCACCAGTTCAACTCCACTGGAAACACCTACGTGAGCTTATCGCACGTAATGGACTTGTGTATATATGTATGTATCTCTATTTGAATGTGGATGAATTTGTGGGTGCATATATGTACACTTGTCATGTACATGTATATGGTGTGTCTGTATTGTGTGTATGTACTTCCTGGTTAGCTAGTGGCTAGTACAGCTGTTGTACGTTTCTAGTGGTTAACATTCGCAGCTAGTGAAAGCACTCGTGAAAGTACATTGTGCGAAGAGGACAAGCACGTACATATATATATCAATACATTATATCAATATATATATCAATACATTATATCATAGTTTTTAGGGGTTTTCATATATGTATAATATATCTGTATCTGCTTGTTCACTTTCCCTGGCTGCGTGTGGCAGTAGCTATATAGCTGATGGACAACGCATTTACGCGTTCTTGAGGGCCAACCTAGCTAGCCAATCATCGTATATATATATATATATATATATATATATATATATACATATATATATATATATGTATATGTATGTATGTATGCATATATATATATATATATATATATCCTTTTATACTATATACGTGTGTACATGTGCTACTTTCATTATTTATCTAGATACACGCAACTTATTAAGACCTAACACGTCACCGGGATTCTCACAGCCATTCATCTGTCATATATCCGAGCCGCTAGACTTCTACATGCAGCTGCAGTTGTATGCCTAAACGTAAGTGAAAACACAACCATGACATTGAAGATGTGGACAATGAGCCTATGTCTTGGGACACGTTGGGCTTTTCTACACTGAAACACAGATTTGGAATAGTGAAGACAACAAGGTTCTTTGGCTTTAATTTGAATTCCTACCAACTGCAGGCTTGGCGGCGATAAGTGATTTAAAAACATTCACACCCAGGTACCGCGTTGTCTTTGTTGTGCGGTGTACATATGAACTGAGCTTTGTATTAAGAAATGGCTCTAGTCACACATGCATGTACAAACATACTCGGGTAGACTTGTTCCTGTCGTACTTTCCTATTGCTAGCCTTTGACATCATCGCCCAAGTTAGGGCACGAGTTTCTGTGAACCGTGACTAGTGAAATAGAGTGAGGTGGAATATATATATATATATATATATGTATATATATATATATATTCAACCCACATTAATATGCAACTGATATATATATATATATATATATATATATATATATATATATATATATATATATATATATATATATATATATATATATACATACATATACACATATATGTGTGTGTTTTATAACATATTGTATAAAATAATGTGTATATATATATAAATATAATATATATTTATATATATATATTTATATATATATATATATATATATATATATATATATTATAATATATGTATATATATATATATATATATATATATATACATATATATATATATGCATATATATTAACGTATGTTTATATGTTGATATTATGGATATGTTTCGTTTTGCGTTGTGTGCATACATGCATACATGCACATATATATAATCATTAATATATCATATTATATATAATAGCTATATATGTATATATATATATAATAATATATATTATTATTATGTAATATATATATATTAATATATAATATTATATATACATATGTATAACCATATATATAATACATATGTATCATATATAATATATGTAATATATAATAATAATATATATATATATTATATATATATATATATATACATACATAATATACTACTTGAACCCCGTACATTCATATATATGCATACATATATGTGTTTGCACACATAATATATATATATATATATATATATATATATATATATGTTGTGTGTGCATTGCATGCTAGCTATACTTTGAACCTATACGTTCATATATATATATATATATATATATATATATATATATATATATATATATATATATATATATATATATATATATATATATATATAGACATATACACACACAGACACAAACACACACACACATATATATATATATATATATATATATATATATAATTTTCCATGTGTATATGCACGCGATGAATATTTACACACGTGACGATATACTATCATTGATAACCATAGTGTGTGAAGCATTTATTTGTTTCGAAGTTGGTCATACCCCTATGTGGTCCGACTGCACATTCCTATAATTAAGCATTTCTGCATTGCTCATTAAATACCCCATTGGTTTCCATGTCAGTGAATCAAGCGTGCGCGAAGAGCTGTATGATAGTATAATAAGGTACGATCAAGTGTTTTACTACATATTGTCACTCCATGTTCCTCTCTCGTCAGGCCTACACTTTTTGTAGTATACACTGTCCTCGATATATCAGGGAGTATTCCAGTATCTCTGGGGTCAGTTTGCATCGTGCATGGGATAGCAGCAGTGTAAGAAGGTTAAGTTTTAGTAATATTGTGCATGGGATGATTATATATATATATATATATATATATGTTTTTCATATAGTACTGTCTTACTATACTACGCATGTTGATGTATATATGTTCCCTATATAGTTCTGCGTTTTGCTATACTATACATGTTTTCTATATTTTACCGTGTCTTACTATACTACACATGTTGATGTATATACATTTCCAATATTGTATGTGTTTTATTATACTACATGTATTAATGTTGTGTATACGCTTTCTCCCATGAGCAGAGAGACAGAAGAAGAGCTTGGTGTCGCACGTGCTTACTTGGACGTCAATGCCATGCGTATGCTTGGCGTTGCTCAGCGTCGTGTTGATCATCGCCCACAGCTAGTGGGTTGCATCAATTGTACGCTCTCATCTGCAGAAGTATGTTTGTATCCTTGTATGTGGATATGCTTGGCGAGTGTGGAGTGTACCTTGATCACATGTGTGTCTAGTGTAGGTGTCTGGTCCTGTTTGATACTGACAAGTCGAATACATTCAATACTCGGCGTAGCTCAGCATCTTGTGGACCATGGCATCAATTGTACCCTCTCATACAAAGTAGTAAGTTTGTATCCTTGTGTATGGATATGCCTGGCGAAGCAACACACACACTGAGTGTACTGGGTATCATGCGATCCTAAGTATCAAATACTGCAACAACCATGCGTTGGTTGTTGCAGTATGTGATACTTGAAGTGTCCGATGCATGTGCACGCCCAGCGTGGCTCAGCGCCACCACAACTAGTTGACTGCATCAGCCGCACGCTTTAGTCTGAAGAAGCACATTGGTATCTCTCTCTCTCTGTGAGAAAATACCTGGAGAGGCACTACTCTCTGCTTGGAATGTTTTATGTACCGCGAGATGACATGTGTTGGTTGTTGCAGCTGCTTGATACTTGAAGTGTCGGATACATCTGAATGCTCAGCGTAGCTCAGCATAGTGTGGACGTTGGTTGCACGGATTACCCGCTTTCATTAGGAGAAGTTAGTGAGTTTATTTTCACGGATTTGGCGCGAAACCCACACCTTATTGCGTTCGCCAGTTATATCCGCTGCCGCGTCCAAAATATCTATGCAACTATTGTGATGCATAAATCTAGAAACTCCAAGATATGTATGCACCTATTGTGATGCATAAGTCTTGAAACCTCCAGAATACGATCATACGGTGCACCTTTATATGCGTTCGTGGACTGTTAGGACTGCCGGGCATTTAAACAGGAGTTGATGCGCGTCCTCGGCGTGGGCCAACGGATAAATATTGCAGATATTAAATTGATTGTGGATGTGAATTATGTGTTAGGTTCCAAGTCTGCATCAGTGTTCATGTGTATCTTGGATGCTGTATCTCTGTGTTCAGGCATATCTAAATACATACAAAACAATACAAAACACTATTCGTACATACATTGCCACTCTCAACAGCTGCTTCAGAAATGGCGAACAAACAAAGATGAATCTCAGATTGAGTCCGAGGCACTTGTGTTCATCTCAATTTCCGGTTTGGTCAATGTATTAGACAGTGGGTGTGTGCACGGTGTGAATGTCGGGTCTGAGCATCTCGGCGCTTTGCAACTCTACCTAGAGTCTAAAAATACTATACGTAAGAAATAGTTCCGATTGTATCCTCTGTCTACTACCATCCACACTGGTACTTCAGCTGTAGATTCGAATCTAAAAATACTATACGTAATTAATAGTTCCGATCGTATCCATTTCTATTACCATCTGCACTGGTACTTCAGCTGCATATATTGGTAACCAAAGTGGTCGATGTATTCGACATTGGACTAAACAGCTCGGTACTTTGCAACTTCAACTCCAGTAGAAAAGTATGCGTTACAGATCCTGAAGTCAATAACTGCACTATTAGTGCATATGTTAGTACGGAAAGTTGTCGATGTATCGGACAGTGACTGTGGGCGTATGGTGTGGATCATAAATCTAACTATATCGGCGCCTCAGAACCTTTACCTTGGATTCAGGAATACCTTACGTAATAAATAATGCAGTGAGTGCCTTTCCTTTTCTACATAATATTCTCGAAGGTATTGTTAGTGTATATAGTGGTAGCAATAGTGGCCGATGAATCGGACAGAGTGTGTGTACGGTGTGGATGTGGAGCCTAAACCTGTGGCGGTTTACAGTTCTATCTCGAGTACAAGTATATCATTCGTAAGAAATGCTCGAGTTAGAATACTTCATTGTCTATCAATTTCTTTATAAAACAGTGAAGAAATCTTTTTTTTGCATATATTGGTATTGGAGAGGGAATGTATTTTTGGTATGAACGCCCTGGCCTGAACATCTCGGCGTCCTTCATTGTACCTTGAGAAAGGTCCAAAATAATAAAAGCATTGTCTTTTGCAACGTGGAGTCGATTTCTTCATGGATGCATATCACCATGGCAATAGAACAGTTTGTACTGATAGGCACTGTTGTACGTGTAAACTGGTAGTATAGTGCTTGTTATAAATACCATCCTACGTAAGTTCGTTACTATCACTGCTACGAGAAACTTATCGGCAGAAGCACATGGTAACAACCCAACATCAAGTTCAAGACATACCAGATATAAATATTCTCTATTCTGGAGAAAGCTCACCATCACATACCTCATCCTATTGAGCGTGTCTAAGCTTTCATTCTATCACTCGAGTCCGTCTTTTGACACAGAAGTTAAAAGCCATTTCATATTAGTACTTGCATATGATTTCAACGAACACAACTGTGATTTTAGAAGTCTTTATGGATGCCTTTGACGATGCAGATAAAACACTGAACACCCGAAGTTTCAGACAGTACTATCGGTAGAGCCATGCTATAATTGTATCTTTATTTTCTTTGTTACCCACTCAGATGTCGCCACGGGGAACTTCAATCATTGCATGTGTATCTGTATCTTCAGATTGCTTTAGTCATTTTTAAATGTGCATGGATTAAGATTTTGATCTACCTCTGGCAAATTTGGTGCTGTATATCTTGTATTGTCCCTTGTCACCACTGCTTCGTCTTAATTTTCCTTCGTAACTTGTATGACCCTCTAGAGAAGAAATATAACAGCCTGATCGGACTATTGTCCGAAGAACTAACTTGACCAAATTTCGCACCTTTCTATTCACAGTCACATATTTTGTGAATACCAGGAAAGCAAGTATTGTATGGACTTGGCGGCCTTGGCTTGTCAATATTGAGGCTTCCAGAATCAGAATCCAGACAAATACACTTCTTGTCATTGTGTTGGCGTGTTTATTTATTTTATTCTTTATTGTCGGATATACGCGTGAGACTGGACAGGGCACAGGTTGCCAAACAATAATCCATGGCGGCAACAATTGTATGTATAAAAAAATATTTGATATGATTTCTTTGAAAAAAGTTGCATTGTTTTATTTTGCTTTAATTTATCTTTATTGATTTTTCCATAGCCTTCTAAATAGTTCAAATTATTGCAGCCAATTAAATTATTCAATATTGTGGGTAATACTTTTTTTTGGTAGAGCAACTTTCGAAAATTATCAACTAGCTCTACATCTCGAAATCTCGATGTAATGCCCTGATATTATTGGGTACGAGTTATTTATGGCGTAGCTTTTATGTGAAGTTCAATTTTTCAAGTTCTAACTTAGTATTTAGTTTTTGTTTTTTTTGTAAAACAATACAAAAACAAAAGCATAAATAAGCATAGCCTTCTAAATTCGACAAAATAAATACCTGTCAATTAGGTTATAAAATATATAGAAACAATATGCAAAATCAAAGGGCCTCGGCGTAAGCTCATTACGTTAGGGGTAATGGAATGGAAATTGAACGTAAACGCATATGTATTCAATTTTAAAACGTTACAACAGTTGTCCTGATTTCTTTCTGAAGGGCTGGTTCGTATGGTGAAAATGGTACACACCTCAATATTTAGACCCACAAGGGGCCACTAAAAGCCTCCAAAGGACCGCATAAATAGGAGCTTAACGTAAACGTATATTTATTCGATCTATAAAAGCTTTTTTTTTTTAGGGTTTAGAGTTTTTAGGCCTCGGCCCAGCACAAACGAGTGACGTCTGACGTCTGAGGGTCCGGTCAATTGTCTCGGGCAGTCGGGCGGGCTCGGGCCTCTATTTATCTGTTCAACTGTTGAAATGGTGCTTTTTTGATACAATGTGTTTGTTTTATATATTTTGTTTTGTTAAAAAACAAAAACAGCCCATCCATCATCCATGTACCAAGGGGATTAAATCGGGCCGAAAATTAAGAACCGTTCAGATTAGCTAAATCTGGATTTCTCTTTATTCCCAATATTTATTTATTTTGGCATATTTCAAGAATAAGATTAAGAATGTCATAAATAATCTGCGACAGCATCAAGGTTATATTTAGTATACATTAATCGGAATCCTTCAAAACGCGATTATTAGGTCTAAATATGCAAAATTAGTAAAGTTTCAATGTCACGTACAAATATTGTCCAAACAATATCGTATATGCATTCTTATAACCGTAATGCAAGCTACCTGCCATTTGATGTGCCTTGCCATCGATTGCACGATGAATCTCATATCCTGAACCTTTTGTCAAAATTCACTTCATATTCACCCACGAATGATTAGAATCGCATTATTGTTGTTTAATTATGTTTATGTAAGTATACCAAAGGTCGGAAAATCACTAACGAAGCGATATAATTAATTACAACACCAAATATGATTGACCTGCATGCACGTGTATGGTAATTTGAGCAATTGTAATGAGCCCTCTATACCACAACGATGTATTTTGAACTAATAATACTTGTATTTATTATGTGTGAGAACCCTTGGTTTAAACTGTTAATACGCGACGGAAAATCACCAACGAAGCGATATAGTTAATTACCACACCAAATTGTTGTCAATGCTTGACCTGCATGCACGTGTATGGTAATTTGAGCAATTATAATAAACCCTCTATACTACAACGATGTAGTTTGGACTAATAATACCTGTATTTATTATGTATGAGAACCCTTGGTTTTAAACTGTTAATACGCGACTGTAAGGTGCACAATCCTGTTATTTGAAATACATCAATATTTTTACATAACTGCATGAACTGCATGGACCTTAAACTTGGGCGCCCTCGCAAAATTCTTTTGATATGTTTCTAAAAGTCTAGAAAAAATATGGAGATTATATCTGAAATCGGATTTTTAGTGAATTAGGTTTGTTGAAAAAATTATCGACTCCCGAATGCGAACATTGCGACTGAGCCCACTGGGGTGAATAAACATAGCCGCCTAAAAATGTGTTCGAAACGACTCCCATCAGCGACAGCTTTAAAGAGGGCATAAGCCATAAATAACTTTATAGGGCCCATGATTTCTTTTTTAAATTTTTAAATGACCAGTTCGGGATGTGCCCTACGAGGTTATGAGGATTTTAGGGTTTAGGCTTAGGGCACTCTCAGTGACTCACAGAGTCTCCGACAGTCACTCCAGTAAACAAAACAAAAACGAGAACAAAACTGGCTCACACTCACAGAGTCACAGTCTACAGAGTTACAGACTCCACGAGAGTCCACGAGAGGAGAGTCCACACTCTAGACTCTCCACAGTGTCCATACACAATTCACAGTCACACGCACGTCGCACGCTGCACACTGCACACTGCACACTACAGAGTACATACAGGGAGAGTACAGAGTCCCTAGCTAAATGTCTAAAAATAGAAAATATAATACACTCTAAAACAAATTATAATTTCTGTATAAAAAAATGAGAACAATACTCTCAAGAGTCAAGAGAGTGAGTGGGTGAGGACTGATGAGACTGGTAGGAAACTGGGCCTGAGGTGGCTAATAATTTTATTGTCACCAGTGCTGTAAAAAGACATTCCTTAGGGGACTCGCGAGATAGGGTGAGAGACGAGAGTCGAGACTCGAGACTTGCGCCTCACGAGTGAGAGAGGCCATTATATCTCTTAATCTTCCCACACAGTGACCACTTTTCATATGCCGAACAATCTTGTGACTAAAAACCATAACTAACAACCTTGATGACTAAAATTATGACTAAAACCCCTTATGCCTAAATTTTGTGACCAACAAATCTTATGACTAAAAATTATGACTAATAGATGTTTCGTATGACTATATGCCAAAGCTTAGCACTTTGATGCACAGTGACAGTATTCCTCCCACACAGTGACAACACACACTGACACAGAGCGAGGGAATTTCAAATTCTCATCGCTTTGACCGTGCTTGACGCCTTCTTACAATATCTTAAAAATAGTATTAAAATAGACATTCTGTTTAACAATCGGTTCCAATTTTTAAAATTTATTGGTACCGGCTGCACATACGACAGGTGCTTTTTTAGGTCAAGGCGGTGTCAGATTTAAAAAACAAACATAGCTTTCTTGTTCAAATTTCAGAAGGCTATGAAATAAAATAGTTGGCGTGAACCGTGAAGTTGTGAACGGCTGAACGCAGCATGCATGGCCATGCCGCCATTGGACATGGCCGATAGTTTGATTATTATGTATACATATTTAGGTTCATGCATTCACATGTATACATACAAATATTTATGAACTGATATAGAGACAAGAGAGCAAAGAGAAACACACGCTACAAATATCACAAGTAAACACAATATATATCTATGAAATATAATAAAATATGTACATGTACCGATCAAACAATAAAATATTTGCAATGAAGTTCATGCACACATACACATGAATATATATAAACGTGTATGAGCTAATATAGAGACTAGAGGGCAAAGAGAAACACACACACTACACATATATCACAAATAAACACATTGCATATCGATATAATTAAAACAAAACAAACACACACATATACATATCAAATGATCATATGATAATAATATCGTACAACCATGCATATGTATACATAATAAACACTTCATTTTGTTATTGTTTAATACTCCTTATAACATCGAGGATGTAAAAAATTGATACGTGTATCGTGAGCAACTTCAGACTATAATAGTGGCTACTAAAACCAGTTTGAGGCGTAAAATATATCATGCACATGCAGGCATCGCATGTGTTCATAAGCACTTGGCGTCATGTTCACCCACTTGTGAATTCTGATTGGCTATGATAGGGCTTTTCACAACGATAGGACAGTTTTTCGAGCGCAGATTTTCAAAATTTGATATTTGATTTGTCCCAAATAAAATTTTTAACTTTTATTTTGTAATGAGTTAACAAGTTTATATGTAAACTTTGACCCCCTATGGTGCTATGCCTATAATTAGGTTTCAAACATGCAACACAATTTCACAGGAATACATACTTTCAACACAAATACACCTCACGGTCTCATCAGTCATCCCTCTCAGAAAGTCTCACTGTCTCAGAGACTCAAAGAGTCTCAGACTCTCAGTCTCCAGTCTCCACTCTCAAGAATCTTAATTCTGAAGTCTCAATACTCGCATATTTAGTTTTACATGATGTGTGATGCAACAGACCACACTCACAAGTCTCAACACTCCACAGTCCACACCCACCAGTCACCACAGGAGGAGTCCACCAAGCACTCAGAGAGTGTGATTACTGACCTAGTAGTATTAGAGTAGACTCTGAGTGCTGTGTACTTATAGTCGTATACCACTGCAGTCTGGACTCTGGAGACTGCAGTCTGCAGTCTGGACTCTGCAGTCTGGACTCTGCAGTACTATAAAAATAATAAACTATAGCAGTATTTTTTTATTAAAAAATGACTATATATTCTTAAAAATGTGTCCTTACTCACGGCAGTGTTGTCTACTCTCTACCACTACTAGATGGTAGTATTGACTAATGAGTAATGACTGTAAACTGTAGTCTGGTCCCTGGCTGGTGCCTGGTGGTCGCTCTACAACAGAATACACTCTACGCTGTGTACAGTCTACAGCAGTCTACACTCTACAGTCTACTGTCTACAACTGTACACATCATGATATGTGTACACCGTACAGTATACACAGTGCTATGCCACAACAAGACTCGAGAGAAAAACAACTTAGTGCGCGATGACGTATGTCACATCGAGAGTTGATGAGTGTTAATGAGTGTTAAATGCTTACTCAAAGAGTCAGAGGAAGGCGCAAACCGCATAGTCGCGTTAAAAGAAAAACAAAACAAAATTCACAATTGATTTTCAAACAATACATAGCAAATTTAGTACATACATGTTTTCAGTTTTATTAAAATATGTAGTTTGTTGTGTATTTTGTTTAGAAAAAAAACATGATTTTATTTGATTTTTAATTTATTAGAATTATTATGTTCAATTTTCAGAAGGCTATGAATATTTTTGTTGAATTGTTTTGTTTTTGTTTGTTTTTTTTATATTAATAAAATGTTAAATACATACATATTTTGTTTTTGTTTTTATATACTTGTCGCAGCAGGTATATGACTGTATGACTGCCTGTCTGCATGCTAGTTGGAGCCCTGAGAACTGAGATTCAAAATTTCCAAAACCTTTTTGGGGATGTCCGTTGTCAGTAAATATTAATTTACAGGTCCCTTTTTTCCCGAAGCCGAAGGCAGCAAAAAATGTTGAAATTTTCAGAAAGCTATAATATTTCTATTAAAAAGTGATGCAATGTCTATATACTTTTTATTAGAAGACTATGGATGCAATTGTATCTAAAAAACACACGAGATTCACTGCCTAAAAAAAATTCAGATGGTAATGAAATATTTTTATATAAACGTCAATGACCTCACAAAAGTGCAGTGACCAGGCATCTGTGTCGTGACTCGTGACTCGTAAGTTGTCAACTCGTCACTCGCGTCAAAAACTCGGAAGTGAGAAAAGTTCTCATTTGGTTTTTTGTTAAAAATATAGATATAAACAAAAAGACAAAACAATAGACACTTCACTCTGCTCCTAACCTCAAACCATTTTTCGTTAAATATAAATCGAAAAAATTACGTTTACGTTCATCTTTTATTCCAAATGCGGTCCTTTGTATGCTTATAGGTGTATTTTGCGGGTCTAAAAATTGAAGTGTGTACTGATTTCAACATACGATCTAGTCCCCGTTATAACGTTATAAAATTGAATGAATATGCGTTTACGTTCAACTTCTATTCCGTACCCCCATAACGTAATGAGCTCCGCAGTCTACTCTAGTAGAGGACTCCTTCGGAGGATATTTATATTTTTGATCGATCCCCTATATTTTTCTAGAGTAAAAAGAGAGAGATAGTAGTAGAGGGTTATTTTTTAATGCTAGAGAAGTCTAGAACTCGAATTGTTTTTAAAAAAGTAAATAAACAGCCCACAATACAAGACTCCAAGAGTGGGCAATTGGGCATATTTTAATTAATTTTATTTGTTTTACAACAAAAAACAAATTAAAATATGTTACTATTTATTTATTTATATTGTCGTTAAGAAAGTAATCCATCAATCTATTTTTTTTAGTGTGTACATAGCCGCCTGAAAATCGAACAGTGTGTAAAATGCATATATCAACGGACTTCACGACTACATTTACATATTTATATAGTTGACAGCGGAGAAAATAGTAGATATGCATTTAATAATACTACTGACTTCCGTTATAAATGCATGTAGCCCTTGCGTACGTTCTGCGATTCCGATATAGTCTTTCCTTTTGAGAATTTCAGAATACGCTTTGTACAAAGAGATCTCCGTGCTAAGGTCGCGTAACACAAATCAATTAACAACCGTTGTCGGGCGGAATGGAGAAAGAAATGCAAATAATTGTTTGTAGATAGCCGTTTTAGCCATCACAGCATGCGAAGATTGTAGTACTCACTAATAGCATCGTATTACATTCATTATTCTTTGAATACAGTCTACGAGTCCGAAACAGTCTTCCCTATCGAGAACTCCCCTTAAACTTTGTACAAAGAGATCTTCGTGATAAGGACGCATCACAACAAAAAGAAAAGGGTCTTAGGCGGGGTGGGTGGGTAACAGAAACATTGCAGGCCGATCTGGTTATTAAAGGGCGTGTAAACTAGTTAAGCAAACTGCTGCACGATGGACGAGCGCAAGGTCCCACCGACGCTCGATGCGCCCCAACTGAGAACGGAGAAGGACAAAGCACCACATATATCCTTGCCAGTGTCAGGATTCTCAAATATGGGTGAGCAACAGTTGTCTTCTAGTAGGCACGGCGGTTCACTAGACAGACCTGTGTCAATCGATTCGAACTTGCGAAACCACATAGCCCAATCGCACACCCTATTTGAACGCGAGTATGCTTGGCATCAGATCTTCGAGGTCTTACGGACTGTGCGCGCGAGTAGGAGAGTGTCGGGCAAAGAATTCAACATACTTAACGGTTGGGGGTTTGCACTAACAGTCTTCTTCCACGCCGTAGTCTTTTCCGTATTGGCATACTTCGCAATCGAGAATACGGATATTTTTACACCTATATCTGACAAAAAACTGGGGATCGCGTGCATGATTGGGGCGTGGTGTCTGCTGATTGCGGAGTTGCTCTTCACAAGTTGCTATCTCATGACGAAGTTAAAACACCCGCTTGTTCGGAGTAAAGGAAGTGTTTACTTAATCATGGTATCAGTAGCATTGTTGAGCTTAGGTACAAGTTGCACATTCACAAACTTGGTCCGTATAGGCGTGATAAATACTAACGCGATCGTAGTATCATTATCAGGCGCGATAGCCCCAGCCAGTACTATACTCTTGCTGGGTGCCCTAGCAGCTCGTCAGCGGCTGATATATCTGCTGTTCGAGGTTAAAGTAAGTTCATCAAGCAACATATACTACCACTCATATATATGGGTGGCTCTGTGGTCCCTACTCATCGGAAGCGTGGTTTTCACGCTGTGTTGTTTAGATTTTACTAGGTTCAAGAGAGCAACATACATCGTTGTCAACACGGGGTATTACGTAGTGCTTGCGGTCCTTACGTACTACTCCTACAAATCCCGTGGTATCAAACTTGCATTCTCGGATTGGAGATCGAACGTGGTAATCTCACTTCTATGTACAGTCATGTCGACATTTTTTACCTTGGTGAACGCTTTGTGGTTGGATCGTATGACACTGTACTCTCTCGAGTGGGAAAGTGAGCAAATTGCGGCGCTCTTGATCATGTTCAATGGTTTGATATTTTCCGCTTGTGTGTGCACCGTCTTCCTCTTTGGCCAGATAGCCATCATAGTTTTCTTTGACTTGCATCCGTCCGAGGACCTCGACCCATTATCTACATTTGACTTCCATCTACCTGCCGGTGGTCTCAGCCAATATGCACCCGCTGTTCCACCTGCCGTTCCACCTAGAACATACGCGAACCCTGGCGGTATTTTAAGTTCATCTAGAGTCAGCACATACACGAGCACTGGCGGTGGCTTAAGTCCATCCAGGGCCAGCATATACACGAGCACTGGCGGCGGCGTCTTAGGTTCCTCACCGATCGACATCACACCAACAACACGACCTGCAGCCTCGGTTTGAGTTCGGATCTCGACTTTGTGCCAAAAGTAAGCAACATAGTGGCGGCGGACGTTACACATGGTTGACTTCCGAGTGGATATATCCGAGAGTATATTGGCCAGCGAAACAAATCCACCATCCAAATTCACCATTCAAAACATGTCAAAGGACACCGAAACCGATCTACATATTAAATATATTTATACTATATGGTGTTTTCAAGCCCCACCGCCTAACACATACCCGGAATTACACAGAACACGCGGTCAATTTCGCGACCTATGTACGTCAGCTGAAAGGGAACTGGTTTCTCGTTTTATACTCACCAAGGTTATCAGTACGCTAATTTGATCAAGACCAAATTTAGTCGATAAGCACCCCAACTAGTGCAGATATAGCAATAACTCACGAACACATCTTCATAGTAATAGTGATTATAAAAATAGCATCCTACGTAAGTTCTTCACTTCGAATATTACGAGATACCTTTCAGCAGTATCTGAGAATGTACAAGGAAATAAATATTCCTTACCATCACCCACAGTATGCTATTAGGTGAGTGTATACTTTCCCTCTACGTCTCGGATCCGTCTTCTAACACGTTCATTTCAAGTAGAAAAGCATCGTTCTATCTGTGGCACTTGCATATGAAACGAGGGACGCAGTACCATCGGTGATGCAGATATAAAGATCACTGAACGCTCGAAGTTTCACGCAAATTGTTGAACCATTCTCCGCGCTCAGTCTCGGAACTCGGGACCCACTGCTTATTTTTTAACACCTCAGGTACAAGAAGGCTATGCACCTAATACAAAATATTAAAATTTCAAAAAAAAAAAACTATTTCAAAGCGTTTCTACGTATATATGCCTGCCCATATTATATCGAGAAAGCGTTATCGGGTAGTGTACAGACCTATTGTGTATGTGCAAGACTTATAGCGTTGCACGTATTGAACTTCGGGAATCGGGAAAGTTCTTGACTCGATGCAGAGATTTCTGGTTTGTTCTGTGCACTCAGCACTGCTGTGACTTCTGTGATCAGTTGTGGTGAATGCGATGGAGTCTTCATCGTCATTGCATGAGAGAAGGGTTTGAGGACTTAAAAGCATGCGTCGAGACTATATCTATGAGCATATTTGTACGAAAGGATGTGTATGTAGATAGGTATATATATCAAAAGTTGGAAGCCGATACAAAGGTTTATTGAAAGGAAGCTTTATGGAGACACTCGACGATTAAATCTTTCAACACATATCACACAAACCATTTCTCACCACATACTACTTCGCACACACGTGTAAATACATACAAAGAAGGTATATACAAACACGCAATAGGCATTAACGCACACAGTTTAGATAACATGGTGAAGGAAACGGGATTCTACGATACCTTTGGTGTCAAACCCGATGCATCCGCATCCGAGATCAAAAAGGCTTATCGCAAACTCGCACTGCGATATCACCCTGATCGCAACCCTGAAGCTAAGGCTCAAGAGAAGTTCAAAGATATCTCGTATCAATTTGCAGTACTTGAAGATCCAGAGAAACGTGCATTATACGACCGAGTGGGTGAACAAGGTTTAAAAGAGGGGGGTATGGACCGATCTGGGTTTTCGCCTGAGGACATCATCAGTCAAATGTTCCCAGGATTTGGGGGGGGTATGTTTGGCGGCATGGGGGGGCATGGGGGGCATGGGAGGCAGACATCGACAACGCAGGGGAAAGGATGTGGTGCATGAGTTGGCGATTACACTGGAGCAATTATACTCAGGTATGTATGTATATATGGACGTGAAAGAAGGCGTGTGCGTGAAGATAAATAGATAATAATATATGACTATTCATATATATATATATATATATGTGTGTGTGTGTGTGCGTGTATGTATGTATGTATGTATATATATTAATAAAACATATGTATATAGTATGTATATATGTCTATGTATATGTATAATATATGCAAACATATATATATATATATATATATATATGTACACACACATATATATATACTCAATCTATACATTCATATTTACATATATATATGTATAGATTGATTACAAATATATACGCGTATGCATATGTATGGGTATAGGTATATGGCATATGCATATGTATATGTATCTGCTATAAACATACGCATTTTGCATATATGTATGTATAGATGTATAGATATATTGTCATATAGATGCACATTTTACGCATACATTTTACACACACACATCATACACATATACATTGTGCGCACATGCACACGCATATGCATATGTATATATATTTATATATATATATATATATATATATATATATATATATATTATACATACATATATGTATATATATATATATATATATATATATATATATATATATATGTATGTATATAAATATATATATATATATATATATATATATATATGTATATATGTATATATATATATATATATATTAACATTTATATGTATATGTATTTGTATGTATGAATGTATATATATATATATATATACATATATATATACAGGATCTATACATAGATCCTGTATATCTAGATAAACAATTTGAATCATAGTTTTGATCGTCGTTATTATCGATTTTATTTCATAGGTCAGATTGTTTGTATATGATGAGACAGAATGTGATCTGTAATCGTTTAATTTCTCAGTCACCTGTGTTATCATTAGCGTTCTACATAAGGAACAAACCGACAAGTTTTCTGCCACTTGCTTGGTAAACGATTATCGTAGTACAGCCTAACTCACATGTACCAATAAAAAACTGATACTTCCACATACATAGGAAAACTATCACAATCAACCATACTGTATGAGCACTATCGAATAACCGATATCAAGGGCAAATATGTACTGTCTTTCACAGTACACCTTGCTGTATAAGTACTTCTAAGCAACCAATAAAAGAAGCCAATTAGTACTTAAATACCAATACACCAGTACTACATACCAAGGATAAATTACATACTACTGCATAATTAGAAAACGGTTATAGTAGTGCATCGCACTACTCAGTTACTACTATGGAGTTAATGATGAGGAAGAATGTGTACTGTAATATCAATACACAAGTGCGTTATACAAAAGAATATCAATCATATACAACTAGATACTTACAAGCCGATTATAGTACTGCATCGACTACATTCTACCAAGAAGCTGATGATGAAAATTGTAATCTGCAATTGGCATCCATCATATGGAACAATCGGATCTGCATGCTTCTACATTTTAACAAAACGATTATCGCAATCAATTTCGCTGCATAGGTACGACTAAAAAGCTGATGATGAGGAAAAATGTTATCTGCAAGGGTTGCGATGGAAAAGGAGGCAAGGACGCCCGACAATGCTCAGCATGTAGAGGTCAAGGAATACGCATGCATGTGCAGCAAATAGCACCAGGCATGATGCAGCAGTTCCAGGGACCCTGCAATGAGTGCGACGGGCAGGTGTGTGATGGATTGTTTATTTGATGAGTACATATCAATATATTTTTGAGATATATATATATATATATATAAACTTACATGTTCAGTATATAGACATAAATATATATATATATATATGTATGTATATATATATATATATATATATTCATTTTTATCGTCTGTGTGTGCGTGTGCGTTCTTGTCTGATTAAACGTGAGTAGGTATGAATGGATGTGTATTAATGAATATATATATATATATTATAGTTGTTAGCGACATTGTTTTATTAGATTGTTTGTGGTGCCTTCGCGCATACATTTTATACCATTTTGATCACGTATAGTTATTTAACATTCCGGTTGCGCTTGTATACGCTTAAGTTCTTCCCAAGTATGACAGCTATATTTATGTGCATAGATAAGTGTCTTTTTAAACTGTGCTCCCATCGTACGTTCGCGTATAGTTATCTAGTTTGAGGATATAGCTTTACAAATTGTAGCGATGTAATGCTGAAAAGTTGTTTATATCTCAATACATTCTTACGTCGGCATGGGTCAGTGCTTTCGGGCGCCTTTATTTTTATTACTATCCTTGAATGCTATATTAACCATACACATGCAAACTACATATACTGAATTCTGTGACCAACCGTAAGCTGCAGGGTACAATCATGAAACCAAAAGATAGGTGTAAAACCTGCAGTGGCAAGAAGACAACTAGTGAAAGAAAACTATTCGAAGTGCACGTAGATAGAGGCATGAGAGACGGGGAGAAAGTGGTGTTTGAGGGAGAGGCCGATCAGGTATGCTATATATATATGTATGTGTGTATGTATGTATGTATGTATGTATTAATATATATATATATATATATATCAGTAAATGATTTATCCTTTGTCTTTTCATCACTTTATTTGGAGAGAATGTGTGATGTTGATCCAAATAGGATGGGTCGTTTTTGCGTATATATAGACCGTAGAAAATTATCAGAAGGCTTTGAAAAGCCCTTTGTTCGGGAGTAATTTATCTGTCCAACACAATGACGTCACATACCGTTGACAGGTCACTGGGTAACCTTGAACGTTATTGAAATCTATGAATAAGTTTTCAACGTGCCTATATATGTTTGTATGTATGTATGTATGTATGTATATATATATATATATATATAAATTTGAAATTTCAATATTGATGGAAATAATATACATACATGTGTGTGTATGTATATATATATATATATATATATAAATTGAAATTTCAATATTGATGGAAAATAATATACATACATGTGTGTGTGTATGTATATATATATATATATATATATATATATATATATATATATATATATATATATATATATATTACATACATATATATATGAAATTTTTCATTTTTGATGGAAATGATATTATATATATACAAATATATATTTATATATATATATATATAGTACATTATATATATATAGTTATAGTTATAGTTATAGTTATATAGTTATATAGTTATATAAATATATAGTTATATATATGTATATAGTTATATAGTTATCTATATATACCGATGTGAAATGAGGAATTCCGAGCTAAACTTGCTGTCTCGGACGACTATTAACTACCATAGGAACCAGACATTCCAAGCGGCGATGTGGTTGTGATCCTGCGTGAGAAGCCGCACGAGGTGTTCCAGCGCAAAGGCCTGCACCTCATGATGCAGATGAAGATTACTCTATTGGAGGCCCTGTGTGGGTTTGTAAAGCCCGTGACACAGCTGGACGGGCGTGTGCTGCACGTGACAGCGTTACCCGGCATGGTGGTGGCGGACGATAAGCTCATGACTATTAAGGGCGAGGGAATGCCACAGATCAGACACCCGGAACTCAAGGGGGATTTGATCATCCAGTTTGACGTACAATACCCCGAGAGGCTGGATGAGGCACAGCGTGCGTTGATTGAGAAGGTATGTATAGGTCGTGTGTTTTGAATATAATTGTATGATATTTAGATACAAATATATATATATATATATATATATGTGTGTGTGTGTGTGTGTGTGTGTGTGTCTATTTTATCTATATATATTATTATATATACACATAGGATGCATATATACATATATAGATGTTACAAAACGCTTTTTCTATCATCTTCGCAACATTTCTCCTACACTTGCATTGTTCGTATCAATACTGATATTTTGTGTTATCTCTCGAATATGTTCACCTATCCCCATGTTCCTCCGAAATACATTACCCTATTGACTTGTTAACGCTTTCAACTATTCTACAGGCTCTAGGTCCGTTGCCTGACTCTATTATGGAAACGGACGTCTCAGAAACCGTATTTTTGGAAGATTTCGACCCGAATACCACAGACTTCTCACAGCAAGTCGATGAGGATGATGATCCTCGAAAGCATGGAGGCCCCGGTGTACAATGCCAAAATCAATGATTAAAGAAGACCTTGTAAACAATCAATGGCAAAGATAAAATTGTTGAAAGAACATTTGTATTCTATAAATATTCCGTCCGAGTTGTAATTGTTGGGTTAAAGTTATAATTGTGGTGAAGAAACTGGTTTCAAAACAACAGTATTGGCGCTAAAGGTGTTGAGAGGACCTGTTAGTGAATATTCAACATTATGATTGGTGAGAGAGCTTATTAGTAATCAGTCTCAAATACAATTGGGTTGAAGTGTCTGAGCGAGTTTCCACGTCGTTTACAGTGTATTCCACACATACCAGAAACACCTATCCCTGAACAAACCTACCAGAATCACCTGTCCTTGAACAAAGCTACCAGAATCACGTATCCTTGAATAAACCTACCAGAATCATCTACCCTTGAATAAACCTACCAGAATCACCTACCCTTGAATAAACCTACCAGAATCACCTACCCTTGAACAAACCTACCAGAATCACCTATTCTATTCTTGAATAAACCCATCAGATTCACCTACCCTTGAATAAACCTACCAGAATCACCCATCTTGAATAAACCTACCAGAATCACCTATCTTGAATAAACCTACCAGAATCACCCATCTTGAATAAATCCACCAGATTCACCTATCCTTGAATAAACCTGTGCGCCAGGATGGCAGAAAGACCGTTGTTATGAAGCAACTTGAGATGATCTTTGCGCACTCAGGGGTTCTGTTCAGGCCGAGGCCCATCTATCGCTTTATTTGTTTGTACAAGGAAGCTAAAAGGACATAGCCTAGTGTTATCGGGATGCGCCACCTTTGTGTGTGTGTGTGTGTGGCAATGGATGAGAAAAATAGTGTATGCCGAAGTAGGACCCCCATGCGACAGTCCATAGAACAACTCGTAACACTGAGATATAATTACTGCTTTGATGGGTGTGCTATGGGTGTCTGTATACATTGGGCCACAAATGTTATTCTATATATTTGTACGCGCGTACAATACGAGCATCTTGGTCCGTTGCGCAACCCAATCATATTATCGCCCGCGTGGCAATGGATAGCAATGTGTTGTGTCTACAGAGGTACGTTTCGAATGCGGCGGTCGGGTGGTTGAGTTTGGCTGACCGCTGATGTGAATTGGTTTGAACGCTCCACTCGACGTCAAGCAGTCTGTGCTGAAGTGAGCTGGCTTAATGGTAGTGTGCACAGCCTTGTGTTTATATCGAGTTTTTCCATTTGTTGTATACACTTTTTATCTGAAACCCGTGCAAGCCCGTGGTAATAATAAACCGGCATGCAGTGACACAGGGTCAACATCGCGTCAGACTTGTTATTTACATGTTTGAAAAAAAAAACGGTACAGACCGGCGTTAATAATGAACCAGCATGCCTTACTTCAAAACGAAGTAAACTAGTCTCTAATAGTAGCACGCACGGGTGTCGAGATAGAGTTACCGTTTACAAGTTTGAGAGAGCGTAAACACCCGTAAAATCCATTTCGGGTTAAATGATAAAATCAATACATCCTCTCAAATGCAGCCCGAGCCATAGGACACTAACTAACATCTGCATCAACTCCAGTGACACCTACCAATCAATCTAACTCCCTCTGACTTGCATACAGCAGGTATGGTGCATATATATATATATATATAAGTATGATAACATATAACGACAAGTATGTAGCATCGGTAATCGGGTTGCAAAGTGTACGATATTCTATGCTGTGCAGAGATACGAACATACATCTACCGGTTCATAGGCACTCATAGTGAGACCAAATTACCAATCAATCTTTTACGCCCTCCGACCTTTATATAACCAGTAGTACGTAGTATTAGACTAGCAGAGAGTGGACTAAGCTAGTGTAGAGCATGAGACCATGTGTCTACCGTAGTGAATGGCCCCTCTAATTAATGAGACCCAAGTTCTGATACCTAACAAATCAACCCTAAACCTCCTCCCCAATTTTAAACAACTAGTATGGTAGTATCGGGTTAGCAAAGTGATCGAAGCTAGTGCAGATAATCAGAACAGGTATCTACCAAAGTGAATGGGCTCTTGATTGAGATGGGAACTATACAGCCAGCAAACCGGTACGGCGGCTGCAATGAACTGATCAATGCATTGAAGTCAGGTAGTTGCTACGTAGTCAGACGAGTGACTGACTACAAGCAATTTCTTCAGCACTGGCCAAGCGCTACCAGTAGTGAAACGAATGAATGTATGTCACAAACAAACTTTGACATAAAGGTAAGAGTATACCTGGATAAGTATTCAATTGGGTGTGCGTACAATACTGCACCCCGAAGAATGTGTCATGAACTTTGTCTACCTGCGAAACGCAAGTTTAATGTATATATGCCGACATATATGGGATGTGAGTACAGCCCTTTTTGCCTCACACTTAGAGACCAAGTCCAAGACCACCGAAATTAGTGCAGGCGCACCCACACCCTCACACTCAAATAGTGCGGAGTTTCCCCACTAATTCAGTTCGGATTTGCATCCGCTGAATTAGTTCAAAAAGGTTCCCCACTAACCGAGTTACATTGTGCCCATGCGTGTCTTAATCTCAGCGATGGCCCTTCCTGGGTTCAGTCCTTTAGGACAGGTGCGAGTGCAGTTCATGATGGTGTGACAACGGTACAGCGACATCTTGTCTTCCAAGCGGTTCAGGCGTTCCTTGGTCTTCTGATCCTGAGGTAGATGAGAATACACGCATGGGAGGGTGTGAGGGTGTGTATCGTACATGGACTCATATACCATGAACAATGGCTCCTCAGTCGGTGGATAGGGATACACTTAGGTCCGCTGTACACGAACTCATATATATACATATATAACTAGTGTAAACATACAGCTATATACACCTCTCGACACACACATACATATATATATATATATATAGTGTAAACATATATATATATATATATATATATATATATATATATATAGTGTAAACATACAGCTACGTATGTATGTATTACTTACTCTGCTATCGATGATCCATCTGTAAGACTGCATCAGCACGGCAGGGCCCAGGTATGTATCGGAATTCCACCAATATGATGGACACGATGTGGAGCAACACGCGCAAAGGATGCACTCGTAGAGCCCATCTGTCAATGCATTACAGAAGGTAAACAATACATCAGCCATCATACTATACTAGGCCACAAGCCTTGGTGGGCAAGAAGTACCAAACAAGATAATAGAAATCAGGTTTATATGCTTTAAACCAGGTTCAGATGTTTTGAAACAGGTTGGGAGACATGTGGGCGATAGCAATCGCAGGATGCACTCCAGACACGTCTATCTGTATGCTTTAATAAAAGATGATGACAATAAACCAAACGCAAGGTTGATATGTATAGTCAAATGGAACATGTACCTCAAAGCTGAACTTACAATAAATATCAGTATATTTATAAAGGTATATGCATATGTATGTTAGTAAAAGTATGAATGAATATGAAATATATGTAAATAAAACTGGCAGTCTCACAATCAACACACGGCAATACAATACGTGTGGTGCTGGTATATATATATATATATATATATATATATAAATATCATGTATATCAAATCATATACACGTATACGATATATTCGATGTGGATAATTAAAATTCTACATGAACTGAATTAAAAAAACGCAATATGACCACAATCGCACGCAGCTTCGCTTGAATTTCCCCAGAAAGCCTGAAACTACGTATAGAAACACGATTGTAGGCATACTACACTTGTAGATTGACCGAGAAGCTTTAAGTATATATATACATATACCGAGAGTATACATAAACACATTATAAGCTCATAATATACCTACATACTTTTGTACACGCGTACACACTTGGGCTGGGATAAGCATCGAGCATAGCAGAATCTTCGTAAGCCTACAAAGTACCACTCACAGTAGTGGTTCTGCCTTCCGTAAGCACGATTCCGCACTCTTATACTGGTCACGAAAGTTCAGCACATTTATTCTAAATGAAAACACTCCAAACACATACATTCGCCAAACACATACATTCGTGTGGCATTACAGATATATATATATACATATATATTATATACTTGCTTACATAACAATACTTTCTTGCATACCTACCTCAAAAGCTTCTTATAAACTCGGATACATACACTCTTATAGCCATACACAAGTATACAAAATATATCCTATACTTGCTTACACACCTACCTCAGAAGCTCATATAATCTCAAATACATACACTCTTATCGCCATACACAAGTATACGCAATATACCCTACATTTGCTTACACACCTAGCTTGGCACGGTCCTCCTTAGTCTGCAAGGTCTCGACCTTCGACAGCGGCTCAGCCTTCTGCAGGTACGGTTCCACACTCTTGTATTGGTCGTAGAAGTTCTGCATATCCGGCACCAGATCCTTAACCACGTACATGTGGGGCAGAGGGTAAATCTTCATGGCTTTGTTCGCGTCTCCATTGGAACGCAGACAAGCGAGTGTGTTGGTGCCGTCGATGTTCATAGAGCATGATCCACAGATACCCTCGCTGTGGAAGGGATAAACCAAGAGATGGGTAAATAAACCAGGTATATCGTGAATAGATGAATAAACCAGATATATGTGAATAAATCAGAGATGTGTCTATGAACTAGGCACCAGAGAAAGGCATAGGCCAATGAACCGAAGCAAGATGAATAAAATAGAAGACAAGTGTCAGAGCATACGGATAAACCAGATATATGTGATTAAACCAGAAATATAAAGAAACCAGATATGCGAATAAACTAAGCACCAGAAGTAAGCGAATTAGAGGTGGATAAACTAAAAGATACGAGACAAAGCATGCGAACAAACCAGATATGTGAATAAGCCATGCGTATAAACCAATACATGCGAATAGTCTGAGATATGAGAATAAAGAATTCATCCGGATACTACGCGCTAATAAGCAGTGTGAATCGCCTAAAAACTCTCAGGAGTGAGTAACCATATCAACCTGTGATAGGGTCTGTTTCACACAAACCGTAACCATCCACAACACGCTACACTTGCACTTGGGATTTCGTGCGCTATAGTACTTGTAGTGGACACGCTATACACATGCCCAGATCTATATGGACGACATTTCTACTACTAGAGATACATAGACATTACTGTACTGGGCGACTTCTACTACTTGCACGTGTGATTCGATGTGGCGAGAGTATAACCCATCAGCGAACATCGATAAACAGAACAAATATCATTGCTAGGGACGCTCATTTATTTGTTCGCAATAACAGGATTCAAATAGCGATACATTAAGAACCCCGACATTGGCAAATCTATATTTAAGGTAGAGAAACTGATTTATAGGTAGACATATATGGTATAGTCATATACATATATTATGCATTAAAACTTGCAAACATGTATAACATATACTACATGAGACGTAAAACAATTATAATTATATATATATATATATATATATATATATATATATATATATAGATGAAAACTATGCGGTCGGCCAACCAGCCAAACACCAACCAAGCAAAGTTGTCAATCAATTGATAAACAGCAACTTGTATCACACGGAGTCAGCTAAAGTCAACGATGCCAGAAAGTAGATTTATATGTATATAAATACTTGGAAACACATACTCATATCAAAATATTCACAGATCTATACATATAGATTTGAAAATACATGCATACACATGTGTAAATAATATTCATACACATACACACATACACATACATACACATATATATATATATATATATATATATATATATATATATATATATATATATATATATATATATATATATATATATATATATATTCATACAAATATATACAACATTAAGAATACATAAGCGTATAAATATATAATTAAATATATATATGCAATTATATATATATATATATGTAATTTTATATATATATAATAATATATAATATAGGGTATATATACAGATAAAACAACAAATACATATAATAGACACATAGATATATATTCATGCATATCCATACCCCTATCCATATCTATATATATATATATGCTTGTATGAGTATATATATAAAAATATATATATAATCGTATATCATATATCGTCAATTATAAAAAAAAAGTTGCGGACTGCAGACGGATAAAACTATAATGGTACCCGCGACAGTTATGATATATAAAAAGAACGATCTTGTTTCATGTAACACTCGTATAATATACAGTTTCCACTGAGGTTCATCCAATACGGGTGCGAGAGAGGCTGATAGTACCTAACAACACTGCACCCCTTGTTGTGCACAAAAAGAAACCCAGCACTATTAACCGTGCATAAGATGCCAGGCAGATGGTTTAATACCTATAAGAATTAGTAAACATATAAATATACAATACGTATAGATGACACATATCAACGAAGAATACCAACAAAGCAACCACCGACAGTGAGTGATGGAAGGTAAGTGTAAAATCCGTTTGTTGATAGTTTTAAGACGCACATGTGCAAGTGATGTATTGCAGACGTAAAAGCATTCGGAACATTTACATAGAAAGATATAAATAGGGGCACTTACCGACAAGAGCGACGGAAAGTAAGTGTGGAATCCTGCTCGTTTTTAATCTTCAGAAGAGAATCCAACACCATGGGACCACATTCGTTCATGTTCACCTTGTATTCCTGCATTCTAGGCTTATCTCCTGCTAGCTCAGGATCCCATCTGTAGATCTTGAAGGTCTTGAACTTGGGAGCAGGTGTTTCCTCGGCTGGCTCAGCCATAGCACTCTTCATGCGCAGAGATACAGTAGACGCACCCATGCGAGCGTGCACGGGGGCGCGTAGTAGGTTCATACGTAGAGCCTGCATTTTGAGTACTTATTTAATGGCAACTTTATAGTAGTGTGTGTTTTCGGTTATATGTATATAATATACGTGCGGAAAGCGGTCACTGCCACTGTTCACACACCACAAAAGTCGTGAATGAGAAGATATTACCCCTTGAATGTGCCGTGTATGCATCAGATATACCGAGATATTTATTTTCAATAGAGCACTTTCGTGAAACTATTTCCCAGAGGCCGACGGCCACCTTCGAAAATTCGATTTCATGCGATGAATGGCCGAATGTGTCCTTAGTGGTGGCCCTATTTGTACAATTGTAATAAAGCCCTCCAAAAATTGGCATTTTTCAGCTCAGAACTGGGGTACAAACCTGATTCGCTACGAATATGTCCCAAATGTATCTATTAATGAAATTGAGATATTCTATTTTTAGGGTTTTAGTTTTGTAGGTACAGTATTTATAGTAAAATTAGGGCCTGGTTTGAGATCTACCCCAAAAAAACAGCCCATAAATATTTGTTTTCGATAAATATTGCTGATAATTATACTTTCTGAATACACCTGTACCAGTGGACTAGAGGTCCCACCCATCAGATTTCGGCAATAATTGCTGAGAATCGTACTGTCCTAAACATTAAAAAATGGGCTGGGCCTTTTATGGGCATATTTTTAAATCTGCTCTGGAACCTGCCCTGCTCGGCGGTTGGGCCCTGGTCAGAATCATAAACAAATAGAGCATTATTAAAAAAACAGACGGGGTATGTAGTCCAGAGGTAGCTATCTCGCTTCATAATTGTGAATCTAAATGTAAAAATGTATATGAATTTTGCCATTCCATTGACCTCGACCTCCACTATTCGAGGGGTCCCGTGCCTTTTCCAGTACTCTATCCCTCTCCGACTTGCGTTAACCTCGTGAATCCATGCAAAAAGATATCAAATATACCACGAATTCATTTTAACTACTATTAAACCGAGTCGGTACGCGTTTTTACCTGCGTTCGCTTGCGGAAACACATGAAGAACTACCACAAGACAAAATAAAGTAAGAAAAAAATGAAGTTCAAACCTACGTTGAACTCGAATATCCTGTGAATACTGTAAGCATCCCGCTAAAAGTAGAGTGATCTACCATGTTATTTGTGTATGACAGACTATACTAGTAATAGTGGGCACAGATATCGCTGGATGGAGTAAAGGGGTGTATACTAAGATTCAACCAAGATGCCTTCCTCTAGTGTGCACGTCTGTGAGTGTATCAGTGCAGATTTGCGAGTGTAAACAGTATAAATTTAGAGTCAGGTGTGAAAATATATGTTCAGAGAGAGTATCACTACAACCCTCAAGAGGAGTAGAATAGGGGATGGGTCATACATCACTAACAGTCACCCTACAATTATTGTTATTTCTACTTGATCCATGAGCTTGCAGCATATTTTCTACACTTGCATATGTCGCGTTTCAGCTTGGCTTGTCAAAATCTGACAGGTTTCAATAGCAGATGCTGTAGTGGAGGCGAACCAATGTCGTCAACCAGATCAATATTGGCCCTTGCCCTATCTCTTAGCCGAATAGTACTGAGGTTAAAGTAAATTGATACATAGAATGTACTGTATTGTTTAACAATGGATTTGAATACAGCGTATATTCGAGAAATGTGCTTTTAAAATTTTTAAATGAAATGAGTAACCTCAAGCATAGCTGTCTTTTTAGAGGGCTATGCCACAAGCAAGTAGCAATATCTAGTACCACTGCTATAAAATAACAAGTCTGACAGACTGACACTATCTAGAAACTCGCCCAGTTGTGTGCAAAATATTTCGCCTCCTTTATATTGAGGTTATTTTAGGTCTTGCGATACACACGCTCATAATTGTGCCGGAGGCAGATACACATGCTCATAATTGTGATAAGTGATAATATCCACTATCAAAGCTACCAATTGAACGTTCATCGGCACTTTATCGATGGTTCAAGCCGTGCATGCGTATACAAGTGTGGTTGAGGTCATGGACGTGAGGTGCACGACCTACTATCATACATACACATTGAATCCGAATGCGTACTGTGACCGTTTGAAAAAAAAAAAACTTGATACTCTCTACTACTCTCTAGTTTCTACTATTTAGAGTGTAGTGTAGTACAGAACAATTATAGCATGGTGCAGAACTACTATCATTTACATACATGTAATATAAACAAAAATATTGACAGTGTCGTTACTGTCGTCGACTCGGTGCGACCGAAAATAACCTGTTTACATATCAGCACTTGTGAATACGTTTATGCGCGTGAGTACGTAAAATCCGTGGCGGGTATGCCGGCCTCAGCAAGTCTCATGCGTTTTTAAATTTTTATTACAGTTCAGAACTTTAGCCCGCATATGTACATATGTATGTGAAGGGTTTTTGTTTGTTGTTGTTTTATTTATTTAAAAAAAGCTTCGATATTCAACGTTAATATACAATAAAAATGTTGGAGCAAGTATCTAACCTATTTTGAACAACAACAGGACTATATGGGATAGCATCTGTTATATATTGCACCTCAAAACTCAAATATTGCACCGTTATCCAATTGAAGTGTGGGAGTATGAACTTATTAACGTTTATTACTGGAAACGTAGTGTGTGAGAGACTGTGGATGTGTTGGGGCAAAATATCTACTATGTAAATCTCTAGTAGTAGAGCAGCCTATGTGCCACTGTGTGGCGTGCTCACTCTACAAGAGAGTAGGCTAAGGGCCGGATAGGGTTGGAGGCCCTCACACTCGCAGGCTCACACTGAAGTCTGGTGTAACCTCCACCCACCCCTGCTGTGTCATGTGTGCGTCGTGTGATGACTTTACGTCTTACACTGTGAGTCTGTGAGACTGCGAGTCTGTGAGTCTGTGAGTCTGTGAGACTGTGAGACTGTGAGACTGGGCCAGTGAACCACTGTGAGTGTGGTCTGTGGGGTGTGGTGATTGGTGAACTGTTTTTAAAAAAGTGTGAAGTGAAAATCGCGGTTGAAGGTTGAACTCATGAACTTTGTAGTTTGTGGTGAATGTGGTCTGTGGTCTGTGGAGTTTGAACTTTGGAGTTTGGACAGACTTTGGACTTTGGACATCCACAATTCCAGAGTCATACGGTGACTCATCCATGACTCATCAGAGGAGACTGTGAGTGTGAGACTGTGAGACTGTAAAGTGTGAGACTGTGAGTCTTGTGAGTTATAACATTCCTAAAAAACGGAGTCTGCGCACCAATTTGATTGGTTGATGCCGATATCCCAGTCTCGGGGACTTTTATCAAGAAGTCCTCTCGACACGCCACTAATTCGGGGTACAGTAGTATAAACCACGGGAGTAGAGCTATAGCATAGACTTGAGCAAGATTTTTCTCAGTTGTATAGTGATACGAGATGGCCTTCATCATTCATTTGGGGCACATATTTATAAACATTGAGAGAGACTCATTAGTGCGCAACGATTGCAACCCAATGGTTACAATGTATCGAACTTGTTTCATTTATTCTACAATATCACAACATAGATAATCCACATTTTATGCATCAGTACATAACTTCCCATCAATCGAACGCAAGCCAGTTTAATAGTGGTACTCGACTACAAATAACATTGTAGTACACTTAATCAAGCATAATAATAAACATCTGGTACAATCTTGTCTGGAGGGAACCATTCTCTGATCTAGTATAAAAGAGTTATGAGGTGAGCATCAACAGACTGACATTGCAGAGAAAATACACAAGCAAAAAAATGTCCGGCACGCCTACTATGAGCGAAGGGACGCCCCTGCTTCACAGTATGTTACAAGTGAAGCAGTCTGAGAAGCACGTTGGTCAGTGTCACGTATTGCAGATTTGCTGCACAGGTTATTCTTAATTTGTACACAAGCACATTCCTGAGTGACTTGGCTTGAAGATCGAGTGAGTAAACCATTTATCAATGCGTATACAATTCATTTATTTTTGTGTATGAATAAGCGTATGACTTGGCACGTTTCACTCAGCCAAAGCTAATATATATATATATATATATATATATATATATATATATATATATATATGTGTGTGTGTGTGTGTTTCTCTATATATATATATATATATATATATATATATATATATATTATATATATATATATATATGTGTGTGTGTGTGTGTGCAGCATGTATGTATCTGTATAATATATACATTATTATTATTATAATTAGTATATTATTATATTCTTATATGTGTGTACATACACATTTATATATATATATATTATTGTGTGTGTATTATATGAATATATATATATATATATATATATATATATATGTGCATGTGCGTGCGTGTGTGTGTATTATATATATATGTGTATGTGTGTATGCATGTGTGTGTGTATGGTGCGCATGCGTACGCACGCATGTATGTATATGTATGTATATATATAGATATGGATATGAATGATTGATGATATGATGATGATGATGCGTGTGATGTATGCGTATGATATGACATATATATTATGTGTGTATGTATGTATGTGCTTGGAACATATATATACAAATATATATATATAATATACATATTATTATGTGATGCGATGATAAAAGTTGATGTATTATTGTTGCATATAAAACATTAAAATAAATTATATATAAAACATATATATATATATGTATATTATATATATATATATTATACATATGAATATATATATGATGAACATACGCATGCATTATATGTGTACAGGGAGAGAATGTTTTGTATATATGTATATTATATATATATGCATCTATACGTATATATATTATATATACATATATGTATGTATATATGTATTACATACATATGTATATATATGTATACGTATATTATTATGTAATATTATTATGTATATATATATATATGTATAATATATATATATTATTATATAAATATATTATGTATGTCTGCATACATTATGTATATATATATATTATATATATAATATATATGTAATAATATATTATGTATAATATATATGTAATATTGTGTGCATGCATGTACATGTACATATGTATTATTGTGTGTAACATCATGTACATACGTGCATGTATATGTATGCGTACATACATATGCACTGCATTGCCTGTGGATCCGCGTGTATGCATGCATGTACTTTATGTGTATATATGATTATATATGTATCCATGTATATATATATATATATATATATATGTATAATATATGTAAACATATATTTATTATAATATATTGTATACATATATATATATTTATATATATACAAACATACATGCATGCATGCACGCATGTCAAAACATGTATGCATGTATACATACATTATGCAGCGTATGATATATATATATATATATATATATATATATATATATATATATATATATATATATATATATATATATATATATATATATATATATATATATATATATATATATATATATATATATATATATATATTTATATTTATATTTATATTTATATTTATAATTATAATTATATATAATTATGTATAATTATGTATATCAATACACACGAACTTACGAATATGAAAATAGCTGTATACACTAGAATATGAGGTCACTCCACCTACTTGATTTTCACGTTCACGTATATATCCACCTTCCGTCGGATGCATATATGTCATACGGAATACATCGTTTTTTTTACGTATATATTCTGCGATTTAAACATACTGAGTTTGACGGTGCCATTTGAAACTCACCCCGACGTCTGTTATTTAGCCACTCGTCGTCACAGCCGCATATCATAGAGTTTATGCGTTTTGCGGATGCACAGCCACGCTCTAATGCATATGCGTACGTCTTCATACGCAAAGCGCATATACATAAGCTAAGTAAAGTACACCTTCACTTCAACCACAGAGATACATCATGCCGAGTCTGACGGTGCCCTTCCCGGCCCATCTCGAGGACTGGAAGCCGGTCCCTCATCTTCAAGGTCACTTCAATACGTATCGAATGGCGCACCAGTCAACGCAACAGGTCAACGCCTGTCGGTCTCTGATAGCCAGAATGCCAATAGGGCCCGAACAAGGCTGAGTTTGGCCGGAAACCTGGCACCCGGGGGGTTTTTTCTCGTACAGAAGCGGGTCTATAGCGGCCCTACGCCACCTGGATCTGAAGGCCGCCTTCGCGAAGATTGAGAACCATCACGACGATGAGATTGGTACACGTTTCATGTGGTAGATTCAGTGTGATTCAGATGAGTATAGTATGATTTATTCATTCGATTGTCTGCCCACACCCCGTAATATTTATATACTTTTGTGCCTTTTAAAAGGCTTTACTGCCTGGCCCATGGGTACCTATTTATACGGGCTTTTGACAAACCCCACTCAGCTGTATGTGACTGCTCTCTAGTAAGCATACCTATTGTGTGGTGTGCTACAGTATGTCATACCCTAGTCACTTGTATTTACACTTACAAAGCCAGCTGTATATCATACATTTCCACGTTATGTGATAGGCTGTCCCACTGTAGCTACTCGCAACAACGTCATCCTGCTCTGTGTTTAGTGAGAAGTCTTGAATGTAAACGCACACTTTGCGTATGACGGGTGTTGTGAGAATCGGTTGGTCTACATCAATACTGATAGATGTATACGTGTATACGTCTCGGTTCTATGTAACACGAACGGTATCATCTATACAGTATTCAGACATATATATATATATATATGTGTGTGTGTGTGTGTGTGTGTGTGTGTGTGTGTGTGTGTGTGTGTGTGTGTGTGTGTGTGTGTGTGTGTGTGTGTGTGTATTATATATATATATATATATATATATATGTATATATTACCTTTACCGAATACCGAATACCGAATACCGAATTCAATCTGAATAGCTTCCCCTATTTCCTTGTGATTTCATTTTCTATGCATTTTTTTTCTCGTACATAGAAGTTTTATTAAATTAGTGTCGTCCTTTTTCCGATATGTATAATGCACCTATCATTTCTGACCCGAGTTGTGCATTTACAACGATATTGCCTTTGCCTTAATACTATCTGTACTTAAGTGCATTCCTACTTTTCATATACTTAAACCATACTATAAATTCAAAGTTTTTTTTTCATGTTTGGGTTTGTATTGAAACAATCCCTTCTATTCCCCTCCTGCTGATGCAAATGTTCGACTTATCGTAAACTAAACCGCAAATGGAATGATATGATTCTCCTGATACTACCAATGATACTGTTTGGGGATCCGCAGACGTTTCTTCTACCGGTATATACATGTGTCGAAACCCTGATACCCTAGACCTCTTTAAATGATCTCAGTAGGAGCTCCGACCATATTCGCAGCCATGAGTTCTCTTGCATTGAGCGGCATATTAATTCCGTGCATCCAACATAGATGGTTCCTAACATTCATTCGATTA
>LUCW03002199.1:17500-20000 GCA_001586965.3 Sphaeroforma sirkka | reverse complement strand
ATAGCATTGTATATGTGTATGTTGAATATAGTATGTATGGCGTATTCTATGTACACACACAACGGGTGATGCATGTGTATATGTATGCTATAGCATTGTATACGTGTATGTTAAATGTGGTATGTATGGCGTATTCTATATACACATACAACGGGTTAAGCATGTGTGCATATGTGTGTTATGTCACTGTCTATGTGTATGTTGAATGGAGTATGTATTGCATATTCTATGTACACATACAACAGGTTATGCATGTGTATGTTGAATGACGTATGTATTGCATATTCTATGTACACATACAACAGGTTATGCATGTGTGTATATGTGTGTTATATCACTGTATATGCTTATATTCTCCTTATGGTACACATGGATGGCTGGGACATACGGTCTATATACACACTCAACGGATTCAGTCCAAAAAACATGAGCTCTGGTGTACGCCGTTGCCGCTATGCACACGTCTGTGTGAATATAGTAGTCCTTATACACACGGTTAAAAGGTTCAAAGGTTAAAAGGTTAAATGATTCACATATGTACTGGCAGCATGCCCTACTTCCCTTTACACCGGTCGCACTTACGTTGACATGGTGCCCTTTCCCGTTAATATACCTGCCTCAGTTTTGGGTTTAGGGTTCTCAGCTTCTGCTTACAGCATCCCCCCATATCACTCCACATCACTCTACCTTAGCAGAATAAGAAGCGTGTGCCCTTTCCCATAAACACACCTACTCCAGGTTAGGGTTTAGAGTTTTAACTTCTAATTACAGCAACCCCCCTCCCTCCCTTCCTATACTAACACCCCTTCCTGTATCTTTTCAGACTTAAGAAGCTTGTACACTTTCTCATAAACATACCTACCCCAGGTTCAGGGTTTTAAGGGTTATCAACTTCTGCTTACAGCAACCCACCACACCATTCTCCCTTCCTGTACTATCATCCCTTCCTATCCTAACACCCTTTTAGGGTTTAGCCTTTCCTATCCTATCACCCTTCTAGGGTTTGGCCTTTCCCATCCTCAAAACCCTTTGGGGGTTTAGCCTTCCCTATCCTATCACCCTTTTAGGGTTTAGCCTTTCCTCTCCTAACACCCCTCCCTACACCTGCTCAGGCCAAGAAGCGTGTGCCGTGGCTGGCGTCGTGTCCCATGATTTTGGTGGTGGTGGTCGCTGCCACACTGGTGTCACAATGGACCCACGCACACCTCAACTACGGCGTCAACATCATCGGCGCAGTGGACTCTGGGTTTGTAGCGCCATTTAGCGTGGACCTGAAGGTGGATGTGATCAATCACCTGCTTCCAGGTATGTGTGTGTGTGTGTGTGTGTGTGTGTGTGTATCTGTATATATGTGTGTATATATGTATAAGTAGTATACAAAGGTGAGGGTAGTTCTCCTCATACGCACATACACGCATCCACTGCGTGTCAAATCCAATAAGTTGGCTGCACTAGAATAAATATCAGCATCTCGAGTGCATCGGAATGTTGAATAAACCAGGGGTTTTCGTGATTTATATAGCAGGAGAGTGGGTTTTAATGACGTACAAACCAGGTTTGAACTTACCGGTTGTGTCCTACTGTATACGAGCGAAAGTATCACGCCGCATTCATTGTGGTGTGTATATAGATCAAGCAGGTGTGGACACATACACACTCGCATGGCGTACGTCTGCTGCTTCTGGGTATGTAGCCTCATCACTCTGCGATCACATATGCAGTTACATGTACATACTCACATACACATACTCACGTGCACATACCCACATGCACATACTCACGTGCACATCCACATACGCACATCCACATACTCCCATCCACATACTCACAAGCACATACGCACATGCACATACTCACATGCACATACTCACGTGCACATCCACATACGCACATCCACATACTCCCATCCACATACTCACAAGCACATACGCACATCCACATACTCCCATGCACAGGTGCTGTGCTTATCTTCCTGTGCGGCTTTGTGGAGAGTATTGCGATTGGGAAAGAATACGCTAACAAGTACAGTTACCGTCTCAGTCCCAACCGAGAGTTAGTGGCCTTTGGCGCCTCCAACATAGTTAGTGCGTTGATGGGCGGTTATCCATGCTTTGGCTCACTCGCACGCAGCAAGGTTATGGATCAATCAGGATCGCGCACACAGGTATATGGTTGTTGCAGTGGCTGTTGTACGTGTGTGTGTGTATTGATGTGTGTATAGGTGTGTAGGTGTAACAGGTGCAAACATGTCTGTTACACCCACACCCAAACACACACATAGATTTATGTATATACATATACATACATATATATATATATATATATATATATATATATATATATATATATAGTCCCGTTCAACCTCTGCGTAGAATCGTTCCTTTTGGTGTTGCTGCCTATATATATATATATATATTGCACTCTTGCATAGATCGGAATGTCTGCTTGTGTCCGAATAACTTCCTTTGCTGCATCAGACCTGATGAGTGCGACTCATCTG
>LUCW03002199.1:0-12500 GCA_001586965.3 Sphaeroforma sirkka | reverse complement strand
TAGAGGTATCTCTCATTCACTGTTCAGATTACGTTCGATGGCAACTGTGTGATGGCGTCTACTACACTCCTCCTAGCCTGTCATGTCACGTCTTGTCAATGTATGATGAATTTATACGTATGTAAACATATATGTGCATATGTATACGTGTGCAACCTTGTTCGTGTGTAGAGCTCATTCGTTAACGTCGTGATGTAGACGGCTACTACTTAAATGGTGAGTGCGTCATGACCGTAAGTTAAACAACCACAAGTAAGTTGATGTTACAGAGTACTAAATTAGTGACGTAGCGTGTGGCAGCTGCCTTGCCACACACTTGCTATATATTTTAACTATCTGTGTTTGAACCAGTAACCGTCCTGGTAGTACATAGTACATACACGCGCAAACAGTGTAACCATCTGCATCAGTGAAATTTGAATACACACGTGGTTAGGGTACTACTATATACAGGCAAATATACAACATGCAGATGTCGTATCTGACAATGTTGTGGATGCTCATGTGCGCTCGTTTCTTTGTACTACAGGTCTAAGCAGAACGTCAGTACTTATACACTACGGAGTGACGCCCCGTCTGATCCCAGGATACCACCGCTGTCACCTACCATAACAGATATACAAGAACAGACTGCTTCACTAGATAGCGTAGATGATTAAACACGTGTTTATGTATATGTATATTCACTAGATAGCGTAGATGATTAAACACGTGTTTATGTATATATATATATATATATATATATATATATATGTATATATGTGGGTGGGTGTGGGTGTGGGTGTGAGTACATGTATATATATGTACATATACGTATATACATATATGTATATAATATGTGTGTGTGTGTTTATATATGTATACGTATATTCTTATATGTATTTATAGATAAGCATATCATACCAGAGCAACCCGCATCTGTCGACAATTGGCAGATAGACACCGTGGCCGATTGAGTGCCTCCTTCATAACCAGAACAAACAAACATCTAGGAATGCGTAAATACTTGCGACACGCAATACGTAGCCACATGTATATACGTCTACAGCTGGAATATCTGTGTACCAAGAGAAACGTAATTACGCGAATATGTCCATAGCTGGAGATATTGGTGTACATACGAATACGTATACTCTACGCACAGATGCGGCTGTCGAGCCATTCGCAAGCACAGTTTAACTAAGAGCTCCAGGGCAATCTGCGGACGGCCGAGACCCACTTGTAAACGCCTGAACGAATGCTACGCTTGCTCAGTGACAGGGAGGCGAGGACACGAGACCGTACATTCATATATATGTAGATGTATATATATATATATATATATATATATATATATATATATATATATATATATATATATATATATATATATATATATATGTCTGTGTAGAGAAATGGTCTACGCTTAGTTTTGTATATACCGAGAAAGGGATATTTAGCGTAATGGCATACTAGTCGTGTGCAATCTGAACCGTGGGTATGGGTAGTTGCATGAAAACGTGCGCAATTGGGATGTACCCCAAAGGAGACCACAAACGGACATAATTTAGAAACAAGAATTTTCTGTTGCCATCCAGGGGTGTTAGAAGCGCAAAAATAGGCGGAATAAAAAAACTAGTCAATTTTCGACATACCTTTCTCTGTGTACTGTCATGATACTCGTATATGAAGGAAGCGGATTTCCATAGATATGTGTTTGTATATATATAAATGTATATATATAAATATATATACATATATATATATATATGTGTGTGTGTGCGTGTGTGTGTGTGTGTGTGTGTGTGTGTGTGTGTGTGTGTGTGTGTGTACGTATATATATATATATATATGGAAGTGTATGTGTATGTGCCTCTAACCACGTATGCATGTATGTATATACGTATGTTTATGTATGTTGACATGATTACATACATACAAACAAACATAAATAGATACATTCATATACACATATATATATATATATATGCAGGCAGGCCTGCTTACATACATATATATAGATATACATAATATATATATATATATATATGTGTGTGTGTGTGTGTGTGTGTGTGTGTGTGTGTGTGTGTGACTGTGTGTGTGTGTGTATGTATACACTTGCAACAAATGAACTCGTATACACACACACGTTGTGTGTGTATACACAGATACACATGCAAGAGCAACTCGAACATAATGAAAATATTCATCACTGCTCTGGTATGATCCGCATTGCTTTTATTCTATACATTCGCGTGTGTGTATTCTAATAATATGGTCGGTCTGAGTGTGCCTGTAGCTCAGTGCTATTGATATTCATATTTTTTATCTCCACAAATGATGTAGATCCCCAACAGAAGCTGACTAATGACAAGGACGACGTATACTCATCTGTGGCTTTTCTCTGCGACAGCCTAGATAAATATCGCGCGGGTTGTTACCATGACATGCAGTGTATTTAACGGAAACCGTAACCCCATGTTGCATGGAATATTACTAACACACTCGTTCTAGAGAAAAGTTAACCGTTGCGTTTGTGTTTAATTTTCTGAAGGCTATGGCGTTTGATATTGAAAATAACAACCCGGTTTGGAATAGTGATGTGTCACTTTATATGGTCTCCACGACAACCTCCCGACTTGTTCTCAAAACGTTGGAATGCGATATAACAGTCGTCACGTGTATGATATATAAGTAACAATTTTAGCTAAGGCATATATGAACCAACCACCAGATATAGATAACCTCTTATCAGAATGAACTGTTTCAATAGACTATTATTTGATGATGTTTAGCCTATATTCTCAATTCCGTACGTATGTGATAGGTCTCTCTCGCGGTTTGTTGTTTGGACCACTTTCGTCTTCAACATGCTCATTATGTAAATAGTGTAGGTATGACGAGCCTCTGACTCTGAGACTCTACAAGACGTAGACTCAGGCTAATCGACGTATAAAAATGTATACTTTTAACGTTTACGACCGGTCTGGTCCTTCTTATGTTTGATTAGGGTTCAATATTTATTAAGTTCTGATGTATAGTTTTATCATAAAGAGTATGTAGGTTTAGATTCTTGCTTCCTCACTATATACGACTACATATACGTGTATGTTAAATACAACGTTTTCTTTTTATGTTCAAACCCTTATGCGCATAGCCAGGCCAAGAGACCTAATAGGACACAGGCCCAAAGTCCGACCGTGGAGGATTTTTTTAGGAGGCTATGTTATGCGATTGTTTACGTTCCAGTCTTCAACCTTTTTTCTAAAACAAACGCTGAAAAGAAAAGCTTTATACTATAATAAAATAAAGTTTTAATTTTTTGTTAAACCTTGAATTGGTTCGTTTGTACCGAACTTGCCACTGGTTATCGGTTTTTTGGATTTTTTGAAACCAAGTTCATAGGCTCACAGCCATCAAAATTGAAACACCACAAGTTTTATCAGTTTGCACGCGCGCAATTTCTAAATACACAAGTTTGTATCGCGTATCCTTCGGCATCGCATCAAACTATGTATTTTAATATATGCACCTGCACTCCTAGTCACTGAGTTAGTCACGTATACATATATTTTTATACCTATTACAAATACATCACAGTTACCTAAATCAACATGTCTGAGCCAAGCGAGGAGAAAGTATGTATGTGTACAAACCCTGTTGTGTGTATGTGTGCTTTATGCTTATGTGTCTGTTCACAAGATATGCTACTGTGTGTGTTGTATCCTTCTATTTCTGTTGATACAAAGCTTGTCTTGTTTCTTGCTTGGATTGCTTGTACGCCTTACGTTTCAGATATATATCCTTAGTCTATTATAGGTAGCTACTATCAATTTTAATTATGTCTATATCATGACGAAGACAGGGTATGCGTACGCATACTAGTGCAGGCATGAATTTGATATGCATCAGTAGCATATTCTATCATAGTGACGCGAGTATATGTGGTTATATGTTGACAGGATTGGCTCTTAACGTCTATATTGTGGTTGCACTGTGTGTGTTATGCATCAGGTTCAGCTCTTCGCTTCACTTCTAATGAGTGGAAACATTCTTTTCTGTGAGTGTCGGAATGTGAACATTCTATTGTGTGCGTATCTGAGTGCAATCGGTCTTGAGGTGTGGTGTTGGAGGGGACTGTTTGATTGTTCATGTGCTCTTATCGTAAACGTACACGGTCTATATGTTGTTTACAGATCTACTGGTCAAAATCAAGTTGATTGTAGTTGTGTTGAATCTAGCCTCTTACATCCACATATCGTTTCATTTTGAATATATTTGTATACCTGGTTGTTTTTTGGGCCGTGGTGAACCAACGGTCGATGATATCTGGCAATTATTGTCAATAGTATTGCGCTTGGATGCTTACGATTACCTTACATACCACACATTAATCGCGTTTTTGTAAGCACTTTGTATTATATTGATATACAGTGGCGGTAGTCCAGCCACTTGTTTCCTATATAAAGTATGTCCCTGAAGCTATCTATACGCTTTATACTAACATCTTCTCTAAATTTTTCACGACTATGCACAATCCACCTAAGCACGTTCCTGTGTACAAAATGTATAACACTTGAAATTCTCTTGTTGCATGTATACAGCCCGACATCAAGGGAGAGGGAGGTGGTGAGCAGTTGCACCTGAAGGTTGTTACGCAAGACGGAACCGAAGTCGATTTCAAAGTTAAGAAGGTTAGTGCTTGTTTTTTATACCTGTCTTAGTAATATTTAGATATATCGGTTGATATATGTCGAATGCCTACTTTGCTCTATTGATACTATAAGGGGATATTAGTGCGTGTATAGCATGTGTGCTGGAGTGTCTTGTTTTATTCGGTCTACGGGCTTAAGTGGTCGCTGAAGCGGTTATCACCATCTAATTGTATAAAAGATGTAATCATTCGGGTCAGACCCCGTTCTGTCCATCTCGTTGTGAACAACGTTTCGTTTGTCTACAGTTGGCATTGTATTCCTTTTTGAATATGTTCAATAGTGCGTATTAAGTCATATTATGTGCCGGTCTAGTGTATAGTTAGTATGTTCTTCAGTATGTTCTTGTTGCCGGCATGTTGTGCAGTATGTCAGGGGCAAGCACCTGTGTCGATGCACATGCGCATTGATTGCTATTGAGTAGAAAATCTGTAGGAATGTTTAAGAAAGGTATTACATATGCGCATATATATATATATGTATATATGCGCTTCCGGAGCTAGCGCAAGGGAGTGGTAACTGTAGTGTATGTATGTATATACATATATGTATGTATATATATACTTTCGATACCATATTTTCCATATACGTGGCAGCTCACTGTATCCATTTTGATTTGCTGCAGACGACACCCCTTTTCAAGCTAATGAACGCATACTGTCAAAGACAAGCTATCGATCGCAAGAGTGTTCGATTCGTCACACCGGAAGGAACCGTCGTGCAAGACGATATGACTGCCACTGATGTAAGTTTCTGCGAGGTGTCTATATAACCACCTGCATATATATGTGTATTTAATATATACATATTTAATGTGTGTGTGTGTTTGTTTGTATACATCTATGTTTGTGTATGTGTGTGTATCTCCCATGTCAATTTCTATGGAACGATCACAATATGCAAGTATGCGTACAGAAAATGATCTGTCTCATTGAATAGAGTACTCATATATATATATATCATGTAACGTTCATGATGTGCTGGAATATCTATCTATTGTTGTGCGTATACATGGACTCGCATATCTGTAAAAATATGTATTACCCGTAGTGGTATCTGCGTTGAGTTCTGGTCAGTTTAAGTGTTGTATCTGAAGAGTCGATATGGGCTTAAGTGTTGTGCCCATCAATGTTGCTGTCTCTGATTATCATTTGAACCCTATTGGGTGTCAGGCTCAGAAATATCATACGTATTCTCGTTACGTGTTGAATGGTATATCATTAAGCGTGTTGTATATATGATGTCAAGCATATCTTGATTGGCATGATGCAAAATGTGTGCTCTTAGTGTACTTGCGTTAGAGGTTTTTCTACTTACACGTTTGGTTTTTCTACTTTGCACGTTTTAGCGTCGTGGATTGAGCACTTTCCGCATACGTTTGTGGCCTGACCCGACTCTACTCATTGAAATATGAAATGGTTTCTTATCGTGACACGGTTCATCTTCATAGGCGATTCTTTCCCCATACATTGAGTTTGGCATACCCATTGCAAGTGTGTAATCATATCTTCCGCTCTTAATTCGTAGTCCATTGCAATATATAAGAGTTGCTTGTCTGGTTATATGCATCATGCAAATGTTATATAGGGACACTACTCAACGTCATGAGGGATCATTTCTGTACGCTCCCTGTGTCTAATATATGCATTGCAAGTATGAATTCACAGCTTGCGCCTTCTAATCCGTGGCCGATTGTAGTTGTGAGTACTTGTCTGGTTGTGAAATAGTACAACCTTTTTTTTTGTTTGTTTTTCTAATATTAGCCCCCCTTGGTTTATTTCTCCTGATAGAGCCGCTCTCAAGTTAATTTTATGACAATACACGCAAATATATCGACATAGCATACAACGCTGCCACACAGCTGAACCCTTCTTTCAATAGTTATGTAAATAGGTGAAACCAGTATGTAGTTCGATTAGCACGAGGTTGGTTAATGGGTGCTTGCTATCTACATCTACATGGCCGCCAATTCTTGACTACAGAGATATCATATTTTGAATGTATGAGACTTCACACCCCACTTCACTGATACCAATACTACGTTTGTTATCTCAGTTGGAGCTAGAGGATGGGGACTCCATCGACGTCATGCAAGAACAGACCGGAGGAATGTAAAACATACGAGAATGTAGGAACGCTTATTGAAAAGAATTGTTCGGTTGGATACAAACCAAACACGCGCGGAAAGCTCGACTCATATAACCTTGGCACACCACTGCCACTCGTATCTCTATAAATGTAACCTTTCGTCGGCTTAAACTGGTGGCATATCAAATTAATTGACGGCGCCGTTTTCAGGCGTTTGACCGACTTCTTCTGTTTTATACTTTTGAACCTGGGATGTCGAAAGTTGAATCATACGGCTGAAAGCAACCTCGCAGGACTTTGGTGTGCTACTGTCATATGTAACTCTATACACGTACAGCTCGTTGGCTTTAATAAATGGTGTGAGTTCAATTTGTCTGCATATTCTTTCCTGGTTCAATACATGTACAGCTCGTTGGCTTTAATTAAGTGGTGGCAATTTACTGTGTTTGCGTATACTTTCCTGGTGCAATATATGTACAGCCCGTTGGCTTTAAGTAATCGGTGGTAATTTACTGTGGCTGCATATACTTTCCTGGTGCAATACATGTACAGCTCGTTGGTTTTAATTAAGTGGTGGCAATTTGCTGTGTTTGCATATACTTTCCTGGTGCAATTTTTATACAGCCCGTTGGCTTTAATTAAGTGGTGGCAATTTACTGTGTTTGCATATACTTTCCTGGTCAATATATGTACAGCTCGTTGACTTTAACTAAGCGGTGGCAATTTACTGTGTTTGCATATACTTTCCTGATGCAATATTTATACAGCTCGTTGGCTTTAATTAACTGGTGGCAATTTACTGTGTTTGCCTATACTTTCCTGGTGCAATACATGTACAGTTGTTCGTTGGCTCTAATTAAGTGGTGAGGATTCACTTTGTCTGCATACACTTTCCTGGTGCAATACATGTACAGCTCGTTGGCATTGATTAAGTGGTGGCAATTTACTATGTTTGCATATACTCTCCTGGTGCAATATACGTACAGCTCGTTGGCTTTAGTTAAGTGGTGGCAATTTTCTGTGTTTGCATATACTTTCCTGGTTCAATACATGTACAGTTGTTCGTTGGCTCTAATTAAGTGGCGAGGATTCACTTTGTCTGCATATACTTTCTGGTGCATCTTGCGAATGGCTTTGGTGCATTCGTCGATCTGCTAAAGTGGTCGGCGGATTTTACTGTCAAAAGCTCAAGTCGTATAATAAGTTTGGCACACTCATGCGATACATATCACACATGCACATTTTGTTCTCTCAAAATGACAAGTATAGCAAATATTCGCACAATATTCAGGTGTTTTATTTACCTGTCATAGGTACTCGGCATCTTATAAACAGTGTTCAATTTAGGAAACTTGGCGTCTGTTATATATTTTTCCAGTATACTTCACGCTGCATCCTTCAATTTGGGAAGTCAAATCCTGTCGCTTCTGGTACAATGCACAACTGAGTGAAAATACCTGAATACCATCCGACAGTTTGGTTTACGTTGGCATGGGTACAAGACTAGTATTTAAATTGGCCGTATGGAGATATGGAAGAGGCATTCCTGAGCGTATCAGTATCCAGGAGGAGAAGCAAACAGAGTGTATGAGTACTAGCTTATCACGTGTTGCTCGAGGCAGCCACAAATAATAATAACAAAAAAATGACGATACTAAGTCAAATGTCTCTGAGCTTGTGGTGATGTGCAAAGAGAAGAAGGGGTACGTAAATTTTGAAGCCTATATCCATGAGGAATGTAGGAGTAAGACAAGTTTATTCTCATGTATAGCTACGCCGGGACAAAGGCCTGAATATAGACTCCTGCTTTCCGCTATACCTCGAATCGAATTTAATTTTTGTGTATTTGCAAATTGTATAGTGCACTAGCTAGCGTGTACTGGGCAGCGTCGACGCCTAAACACCCGCATATAGCATTGTTTAGAAGCAAGCAAATGTATATACACTTATACGTATACCTACCTGTACACTTGTATATGTATAATTTAGAGGGCTATGTTGTACATCTGTGCACATTTTAACACCACCTGATCTGTTTACGTTTAAATTTAAGGTACTATTTACATAAAATGTGCTTCATTCAACACACATCGTAGGTGCACAAGGGCGCCAAAATCTCACTGACCAAATTTGGGTGAGAGCATTCGTTAAAGAAAACCCCAAAAAAAAAAACATATGGACATATGTACATTTTAAATTCTATTGCACGTGCATATCAACTGGACTAATAAATAAAAAATACTTCCCCAGACCCCATACACCCATATTATTTAAACTCAGCAAGCACTTGTCTCGATTGCTCGCATTTACATACACTGTTCAAACGTATACTTGTACTCACAACACACACATATCAGCACACCCAAGCCAACATGAAACTATCTCTAAGTACACCCCCCAATGAAGGCGAGACCGTCCTCGTGGTCAAGATCGAAGGAGAAGACCACACCTTAGGCAATTCATTGCGATGGATAATCATGAAGAACCCGGACACTGAGTTTTGTGGATATGTAGTACCACATCCTTCTGACCATAATATACAGATGCATATACAGACCAAGAGTGGGGTGTCTGCTGTGAGTGTGTTGAGAAAGGGTCTGAGCGATTTGCAAGAGTTGGCACAGCACACGCGAGAGACGTTCGAGGAGGCCATGACGGAATACACGGCTACAGATGGCATGCAGGAATAAAAACGTATCAAATAGTCTACATTTATGCACTTCTCTGTGGCGGTAGGGATAAAAGGATAGTACGTAGATCGACTACGTTTATGCGCCTCTCTATCGCCCAAAATACACAGATGTGCGTACAGACTGGGCGTGTTGAGAAAGGGCTGAGTGATCTGCTGCGGCGGGTACAGCCCATAAGAGAGACAGTCCGAGGAGGTAATGACGGGTTACGCGGTTACTGGTGGTATACAGAATAGGAATAGTACCTATATGTGCTTCTCTGCTGCTGTGGGGATGCAAGGATAGTATATCAGCAAACTGTTTGTATACGGCTTTTTACTACAGATTGCGTCCGGGAATAGAACGTATTTAAACCACGTTTCTAAGTTCTTCTCTTATGCTGTTTGAATGCAGCAAGAGCATGCATAAAAAAAATTGGTGTGTGTGTGTGCTTCTCTGTTGCAGTGGTCATGCAAGGGTACTACAACAATCGATGCGGTACGTATACTCTAAGAGAGACTTGCGAGAGCAGCACAGGTTATATGCTGTTTGTGTACTGAGAAAGGTATGAATGATTGACATATAAGGGACACATACTGGATGTACACTGAACATGTACTGGCCTATACGCGGACGACACTCGACGAAGCACTGAATTGGCAGACTTCGCTCTGGCAAATAATATGCAAAGACCCGTGTACACGTGTGCAGCACGTGCTATGTGTGGCCCTTACGCTTTAGCAGACGACAAGCCAAGCTATCGCATACAACACGGCACATGCACTATACTCAACAACAGATATACGGTAACTGTACGCTTGACAAGGGTACTTTGTACATTCCAGGGTGGTGGTGCGGGAAATTTCGTTATTACCATGTCATGCGTTTATCCGGGGTATGACTTCGGTCATAGTTTGTCTAGGGCATCACTTGGGTGTGGGATGTGCCAATTGAATAACACGTCTCAAGTGTGCTCTAGCGGTAGGAGCTAGGCTAGAGCAGTGGTTGCGAGGTGGAGTCATTTCTGGAAGGAGACGGGTAGAGAAGGTGGGTGTAGTTGCTGGGTGCATACACTGTAGATTGGGACTCTCGGAGCTATGTACAATGTATATACCTAATTGTATACACTTAGTTGTACACACGCTAAAGGTCATACACCATCAGCAGTGGCCAAGGCCGTAGATGTGCTCGCCTGACAGAGCATCTGCTTTGGAGGCCGTTAGGTGTGCCATTGTCGAACCTCATTGTTTCAGGGTCATATCCGTGCATGTAGTTTGAATGTTCGTTGGATGATATTCGTAAATAAAGCTCCTAGGATTATATTGTCTGGTCGCGCCACGAACGTACAATTTACATTCTGAATGCACCAGTGAAATTTGCTTGGTACTTTGGGTATTATTTTTATTCTATATGTTTCATCATGATGATATGATATATATATATATATGTGTGTGTGTGTGTGTGTGTATGCATATATGTATATATATATATATATATATGATTTCACAGTCATCCGAGTCAGTCCAATGATAAATTGTAAACATCAAGTGGTTATTATGTACCTTGACTCGTTTGAAGCACTATGCGTGAGTATCCGTATATAGTTCCATAGAAACGAATGCGGTGTGATTTAGCAATCTGTTGTGGAAATACTCAATATATTGGACCACTTCCAAATTTGCAGTGTAGAAGTAAAAAAAACAATATTGAGTTAGAGGTTGGCATTTGAGTGTATTATCTAGTTGATTGTTGGCCGATTTATAAGCTTCATGTCAACCATGGTATGCGCTTTTAAAATACTGTATCCATAATATAGCGTAATACTACAAATATATATCAGGTACGACCGAATACATTAAACAGGGTCTGTGTATTGTGTTATACAGGCATAGTGGTCATAATGCTTAGGTACTGTTGGAGATGATCGTGAATACTTCGCCCACACTGAACACGATGCCAGTCTTAGACTTCCAAAACGTTCAGTGGTTTGGCGAAACTCGAGAACCACCGGATAGTCATCCGGTCGCCCACCGTTGTAGAGGAGAACTTGATTTACATACCATCTACAGCGTAAACTGTTCTTAGGTCTTTTGGCGTAAACGTTTATTTGGAATTTTTTTACTCCAAACCTTGTTTTTACGCGAGAATCGAACTGAGAGTGTGTATGTGTGTCTGTGTGACGGTGTGAGTTGTGACTTGTAAGTTGTGATCCTGTGGCTAACCTCATAACGTTGCCTGATAACGTACATACCGTTACGAGATTGGCCCTGTGGCTGTGAACAGTTGTGACCCTGATGACCCTCTATCTAAAAGTAGAAAAGGAAAAATAGAACCAAACGTGCGAAGGACACCCTGTTTCTGTTTCAGTGTGTCACTGTGCGTGTGACTGTGAGGCTATGAGCGGTGAGCCTTGAGCCTTGAGGATGAGAATGAGGTACATAAATAAAAATATAATATTTTTATATTACCGTATGTATGTATAAACAATTGTCATCAATTTCTAGAGCAAGATCTGATTGGACGTGCCACATTAGCGTTTAAGTGGTCGATGCGAAAATTGCGATTCATACTTTATGTATGATCTGTTGGTGCACTTTGGCCTGCTGTGTATGCACATAAGACTCGTAGATATAAATGTATGGTGGTATACAGGGAATGTGGGAAACAACGCCTTTGCTTTCTTCACATATTCTCTACGTGTATTATGTGCCACGTATCCACAGGATCGAGTAAAAGTTTGAAAGTGCGATACATTTCAGTAAGTTTTAACGACGCCCCAACTACGGGCAAACATGTCGGTCCCCAATCGAAGCGCATCCGCAGATTCAGTCTTGGACGACAGGGATAAGCAGGTGATACCGTATATGATTGAAAGCAGCTTACAGCTATATAACCCAGGTACGTGTGCTTGCTGCTATTGCCACACGGGCAATAGTACGAATTTGCGGTAATTAAAAGTATGTCAATTCGCATGATATGGATGGCATCCACCAGCGCCTACAAAGAAATCTACGCACTACAGTAATCCCTTTTTTTTAATCCAAATATCTTA
>LUCW03002197.1:0-19362 GCA_001586965.3 Sphaeroforma sirkka | reverse complement strand
AATCACGTTCACTTGCCTGCAGCTGGTGCCTCAATCTCTTCCTACGCTGCTTGGACCATCCCCGGTCTTGCCCTTAGATTTGCGCCCGCCCTCGGTACTTTCCCACACATCACTGTGCCTAAGAAAAGTATGTGGCAGGCACACCGCCGCCACGGATCCATAGTCTTGGTAAAGGATATGGAAACTTCAACCATATCAAACACCGACACACCCACTCAAACTAGCTTGCATTAAAACCCAAGAGTGATGTGGACAACGTATGGCAAAACCCTCAGCTACAAGCCAAGTTTGTTTGCCTGTTGATCGGAGATTCAGCTTATTAACAGCATTCATAGAAATAAAGTTAAAAGTCGACCTGGAACCCATTTTGTAGCAAAGATTCTTGCTCATGCGGATACGCCAGAACCACCGATCCATTGCCTTTGATGCCGCCACCACTTTTTCTTCTTCTTCGGACAATCTTTGGTCTGGTGCCCTTGTTTCTCACAGTTGAAACATCCGTGAACGTTGCAGCCTTTGGCTTACTGTCCCGGTCGCGACGGCGATGTCTCCTCACGCCTGCCGCGCCTCTCTGCTGTCCGAACGTTCCTTCCGTCCTTCTCTGACAGGGGAACGAGAAAGTAACCGCACATCCACTTCCACCTCCGATCGTCACGATCTCTCTTTCACGCACCTCCCTATCATATCTCGCATCCTCATCCCGACGCCTTGCATCCCAGTAATCCTGCTGCTGATCAAAATACCTCTTCCGCAAGTACAACTCAGCGTGCGCCTGTGCCTTTCTATGCTTCTTCATCTGACTATATTATACAACTGGTTAAGGGGCTCGCTGTGTAGCATGATCATTGATCCTCTCCGTCAGCCTCTCTTGCGCCCGACCCAATGTCGCCGATGCGCTAGTAAAGGACGACCACCGTTTCAAGCAAAATTTCGCTCCTTGTTGCCTTCCTATGCATGTTACGGAACCAATCCAGTACCCCAGACGGGACATATATCTCCTTCAGCACGATTACAGACGGTGCATGCAGCGTGTTCTTATGTGGTCAAAACGAAGCAGCACTTAATAAAGAATTAAGTCTGAAATAGGTGAACTCGGTCAGAAGTGCCATTGGGAATGGCACGCCTGCTATATTTATTAATCACCATCCCATGTGGAACGAAACTTTCTCTACCATCGGGTCATGTAAAAATACCCGTCTCTATGGTTTCGGATGAGTCATCACTTTTATCTCATTAAATTCTGTATTCCACTAATCAGTCCGGTCCTCTGGTCCGATCCTAAATTTCTCATAGGTCCGGTGCTCATATCCGGTCCTAAATATCCGTCTAGGGTATTTTGTCCACAGCCCCGCCAGGTTGGAGTTTGGTTCTTCTGACGAATATATAATATCAGCTCGACATATCTAATCAAAAAATATAAATAAAATACAAGGAAGTTTCCTACACGGACCGTGGGGTTACTGCATAATAGTAAAATTAAGTATATTTTTAAATTATCAAAGATGTCGTAAAATAAAATATATTAAAAGGCAATACCAGCACTTCAACTGTAAAAACGAAGAAAAAGTACTCGCATTTATTACCATTAAAATTCAATATCAAACAATTTAAAATAACAATGTTTATAAAAATAAAAACCAACTTGTCTTTTAAAAATAATACGTGGTTTGAAGAACTGTTTGTGTAGTATATGTGTACTCCTCTTGGTATTCGAAATATGTAAACGATAGGCTTCTAATGTATACCGTTAAAAGTAAATACTACATAGGAGTCTGGGACTCACCCTTCGATGCCTTCATATGGTATTTACAACCACAGATTTTTTGATTTTTTTTTTTGGACAATGAAATGAAATTAAAATACGTAACTACGTTTTTGAATAACTATCTGTCTTACCATGACGTATAGCAGCTTTGATATCGTAAACGTATTTAATAGTTGTATCTGTAACCTGTAACCTGTATGAGGTATCTATCAATAGACCTATAAATAGTTCTGCTTATATATAGATATTTATATGTGTATTTAGCTATATATTAATAGTTCTAAAATTGGTATTTCGGGATTTATGTGATCTATTTTAGCATTTTTTACTGGAATTATCAGGTTGTTCAAAAATGGATAGCCTCAATATCAATGCTCTTGTGCTAAATTGTGCTGAATATCCCACGCCTATGTCAAATATGCTGATTTCGTATTTGCCAAAGTCCCATATTCTAATAGGTTTCTTATTACCATTCCACTTACTGTTCCATAGTCTTTTCTATATATGTGTGACAATGTGATTGGCTATAATATTGATAATACAACTGTCGTAAATATTTTAGTTTTCATTGTATTGGTGAAAATGCGAAAAGTCAATAAAATGTTATAATTTTCATTATCTTGTTGTAAATACCAACCACGACTAATATTTGTGTATAACCTCAGGTGAATTTGCAACACTACAGCAATTTTGTTTTTTATTTTCCAAATGAATGTTGTAAACTTGCCAGATGCCTATATAAATAACTTATATGTATGCATAACAATATATAGGTTGAATATGAATGTCATTGTTATATCCTTAAATTTCTTAAGATTTGATTATACCTGTTTTATAATGTATCGTGTACTTGATATCTCATATATTCTATAGATATTTATATGCGTATATATATTTTGCACACACACACACACATCATCACATATGTCAATATATATATGCATATAACATATATATATATATATATATATATATATATATGTATATATATGTATATCTATATATACATATATAACATGTCATATATATATATAATATATGTATATGCATATACATGTATACATACATATAATTGTATGTCATTATACCTTGATATCCCATATATTCTATAGATCTATATGATTTTTGTATATACATCACCATATCTATGCATCTATATATCATCACATAATCTGTACGTTTATATACATACATGTATATATATATGTATGTATATATATAATAGCATATATATATATATATATATATATATATATGCCATAATATATATATATATATGTATAATATATACATACATATATACATATATATTGCGTGTATATGCTACAGTATATTATAGTATGTTATTGAATATATCTGGTACATATTACCTGTATATGTTACAGTATGTTATAGTATATTGTTCATAAACATCTGATCGATGGATATTAGATTGTAGTGCGAAATCGTACTATTTGAAATGTATGTGATGTCTAAAAATTCAATAATATATATTGAACTACACATGTATTATATGTATGCCAGTGCTGTCACTGCATGGCTGACAACGTTTTCTATCATGTATGTTAATGAGAACGCTGTAGCATGCTTAGTTACCGAGATATCCGTGTTTGTATGTTATATGTTGGTTATATTATGTTTATGATAGTTAACGTTTGTTGAAATCGTTAAACGTATATTTTTTTAAACGCTAAACGTATATTCAAAAACGTTTTGTTTGTTTTTTTAAACATCTAGGCCCCATTGATCTGTAAATATAAACGGAAACGCATTGGACTAAAAAAGCGTAACACGCGTTAGGTTTAAAGCGCAGCGTTTTGAACCTTAACATAAATTATTCGCTTCTCGTCCGCTTACTGTGCGGGCGGTTACCAGTGTAATCCCGTCTCACATTGTAATCCCTTCCTACTTCTATTATCATAGGTTTGAGGAAGCATATAAATGCCCGTGTTATCAATAATCTACGGTGATAGGTGGCCTCTACATGCCGTGCCTAACCATTCCGTCCATATGTATCGGACGGTTATCTTGTACTTTGTTCTTTGAATATAGGTGTAAAATCTTACTATGTTATTGATTGTGTAAGTATAGTGTGTGAGTGTGATGTGGTGTCATCATGAGCATACTCGAGATGGGCACGCTCTTCGTGATTCTATCACAGCGCCTTACATGTTCCGTCCACCACACCAATAGAGTTGCGCATGTTCCGCCTTCTACGTACTAGTGTCTCAGCTATACAGCCCTCTGCGAAACAATGTCGTACATGTTCCGCCTGCTGCGTAATAATGTTGTGCACGTTCCGTCTTCTACATACTAATGCCACCCATGGTCTCGTTTGGTACGTAATAATGTTATCCAAATCAACACCACTCACAGCGACTATGCAATACGTTTGAGGCTGCGGATTCCTACCGACTCTCAAGTGTTTGCGCAAAATTCAATGCGGCGTGTCCTCAAGGTTGCTCACCTCTGAGTAAGAGTCAGCAGGGTGCTCGCCTGTACTCTCAGCATCTAAATAAACACACGTTCTATTCTGTCAACTGTGATGGTGTGCCATGCAACACGCTTGTGAGGCTGCGGTTGCTCACCGACTTCAAAATGCCTACGCAAAGTTCAATGCACCGTGTCCTCAGGGTTGCTCGCCACTGAGTTAGAGTCACCAGGATGCTCGCCTGTACTCTAAGCATATAGATATACTTGCCACACACAACCAGCACTCGTGTAACTAGACCGCACGATCCACTCCTGGGTAGAATTCTCTGAACCTTCCGCGCTGGATAATAGTGCCAGCCTTGTAATGTTTGATCAATTTCAATTTGTTAGTAGCAATATGTTATGAATGACGCTCAGCACCTTATACTTGTGTGTATGTTAATATTCTTTTGCAATACTGCGTTGTGTTCTGCTATGATGAGATATGTCTTTGCATGAGCGATGTTCTGTAATGTCTACACGTGGTGTGTCAGCTAGTGTGTATGTGTTATGTATGTTGTGTCTCTGCTATATTAACTTAAAGTAAATCCATTCTGTTTAATAAATAAATAAATAATTACATGTGTTGTTTCGTTGATTTGAAAATCTACCGAGAGTGTGTGTATATGTAAATATCCTATATACTCAATAATACACAGTCTAGCTAATTGTTTGTTATAGACACACATACCCTGTGATTCACACCCGCAGCTTTTGTGCTGTCAGTTATATTTACCTACACCAATACATAGCATGCTTGTGTGTGAACATAAACACGCGCTTGCGCAATGTCGCCGCCTTGGTCATTCATACCACTGACCAAGGCCGCTCTTACCTTAAATTATCTGGGCTTGCACTCGACTGTACCCCGTGTATTCCTGAAGCCGTATTCAACTGGTAGCTTGCCTGTGTCACCAACAGTAGCAACCATTTCCGTGTTTGATTGTCGCTCCGCCTATCCTCGGCGATGCGCAACACCATATCGCCGTTGTATTCCTCTGCCAGTCTCGACAAATCCTCTATCGGCAACTCCTCATCGTAGTATCCCAGTATCAATCCTTCTTCCGGCCACAGCAGTTGCTCCCGCGCAGCACCAAATCCCATTAGCACAGAAACGATCCACAGCAATTTCTCTCGCGGCAGCATCAAAGTCCATTAATAAATAAACGATCGACAGCAGTTTCTCCCACGGCAGCACCAAAATTCCTTAGCAAAACAGCGATTCTTCATCGAGCCATAGCAAGTCCTCCCACGGTAACGCCACCGCTCGGCAGTCAGCTGTTGACCCATTGACAAGCCACATCACGTTGTCGTCCAACTTTAGGTGTATCACCTTATAAATACGTCATGGTTACCTTCACACTGCCTCATAAAGTTTGCGTTATACTCGTCAGCGTACAGCAAATTGTCGATTGTAACTGAATGATGTCTCCCGCACCAAGTTATGCATTGTAATACACACAACCCCATATTGTTGTTTTCTCAGCATAGGAACACTAGCCGTAGCTCCTGGATATTTTAACGTGTGCGTCACCTCTCCGACACTTAAAATAAAAGTTGTACTCCTGTATTTACGTCAGCAGCATGTAAAAAAAAGCTCTGTGTGCGTAAAATTCTCTCAGAGTTAAATATACTTGTGTTAGTGAACACTCGGGTCCATAGCAGAATTACTATCTGCACCATAACCTTTCCCCCGTCATGTGTGTCAGACCTTGTCAATTGTGTCTACTCGAAGTCACTTGTTTCCGCACATGTACTTGCACCAACGTCACCCAGTGCGGTACGTACACCTTGTCCTACCCACATGTCTCCTGGTCATGGTATACCACAGTTGATCGACCGTGGCCTCTATACCCAGTCATGTACCAGTACTCACAAATCACCCTTTTGCGAGTGTTTGACATTTTCTGCCAAATTTTCTGCACCCTACAAGAACTTTTCTTCTTGGAAACATTCGTACTATGTTTGTGTACCATATTTTGTAAATATAAAATATGTATAATGTATATCGTGCATCTCCTCGAGAGATAACCAGCAGCTCCGTCGACAGCATAAATGACTATTCGTATTATTAGAATTGTCGAGAATGTGTTCGCGAACAAATCATAAGCAATTGTCTATTACACCATTCAAGCAATTTGCCAAGCAGTCATAAACTTATGTGCCGCATCTTTGATAGACATTTAACTACATATAATGAACCATGCCACCAGCTGTATAACATATATCGTGCATAATTGACCACTGTCACTCAGATGATTGCACGCCGTATATGCTAGCACATTGTGTAAGCAGGACTGAGAGTATCCTTACTCCTCTTTTGAATGATTGGAAGGCCTGTAACTGACGGGCATCTTTCCAGAGTGGGGAAGGCCTGTAACTGACGGACATCATTCCAAAGTGTAATGACTGAAGTCAACCTACATATAGGTATTGTCGTCATATGCAACCTTATACGTCACTGCAAGTCTCTACCCCGCCGCCAGTCGAGGTCACATAATTTTTTTTTTTGTTATATCTCCCACATTTTTAGTTGTTGTTTTAAAGACTTTCTGTTAGTGTCCGCCGTATGCGTTGAATATCCTTGAGCTGCGATGGCGACGGTTATTGACGTCCTTAGAAAATTTACATTGAAGCCTGCCCCCAACCTTAGTAATATAATCTCCTTGCAATCTCTGTTGGTGCCCAAGCAATCACTTCGACAGTCGACAGGTTAAATATGTGTCCAATCAATAACTTCCACCTTCTACAAGTTTATATTCGTTTAGGCTTGAACCCTATATGGTCGACATACGTCGCCTTAAATTCCAAGTTAGCTCTGTATCAGTTCTACCCAATAATGGCTTGTAGTGTTGTTCTTTAGCCACCAGCATTAATTTAACTGAATTAATCACATCCACGAGCTCTTACACAGTGATGACTGGCTCAGCCCTAGATGAACAAAAAATGAAGTTGTCCCATGCATACAGCTGGAAAGTTCAGTACCTGTATAATCCGATCGGCACCTGAAAAAAACTTGTCATGAGGCCCTCTCAATCGTATGGTCCGTATCCATCCAGAGTGTATCATTGCCTTAAGACGAGTCAACCCATACATGAAAATTTCCGGAATTTTTGACTTAGTAGCCGAAATAGCAAAATAAATTCATTAGCATTTTGCTCGTGTACCAACAGCCCTAAGTTATCACTCCGCTTGATAACCCCTTTCATTATGTTGAATGGTCTTATCCAACGCGGAAATCGATTGTTGAGTCTCAGATAATAAACAATGGTCTAGCGTAGTATAGACCTCTGCTTTGGTATTTCATTCGGTAATAAATCAGAGGATAATTATGTCGCCACCTCATCAGTATGCAATGGCGACTGCAGTTGAATTCCAAGAAGTCATTTCAACAATCAAATACAGGCTTTCGTGTTCACGTAGTGACTTCACTCATCTTGTAACAAAAAAAAATTACACAATTAATTAATTTTAGTTAGCTTATCCTGTGAGGAACATAATATAATAAATACAGTAGTTCGGTCACTTAATGTGGTCAAAACCAAGAAGCACTTAATAAAGAGTGTTAAGTCTGAAATAAGTGAACTCAGTCAGAAGTGCCATTGGAAATGACGTGCCTGATATATTTATTAATCACCATCCTATCTGGAACGATATTTTCTCTACCATCGGGTCATGTAAAAATACCCGTCTATGGTTTCGGATGAGTCATCACTTTTATCTCATTTAAGCTCTCTATTCCACTAATCGGTCCGGTCCTCTGGTCCGGTCCTAAATCTCCTCTCATAGGTCCGGTGCTTATATCCGGTTCTAAATATCCGTCTAGGGTACTGTGTCCACACTTAAATATCTCGGACAGTGAACTATTGATATCATCGGATGCAAATGTTAATGCCTGGAATACCTCCTCGCCAAATATCGGGTTCATTGCTGTAAACTTCGAGGGATATTTCTATGTTTTAAACCGTGTTATACAAATTAAAATACAATTTAAGTATGTTAAGATTTAGCAGTGATAGCTTGTGTAAGAATGATCGGGACTGCCTCTTAGTAAGAGCCTAAATATCCTCGATTACACAGGACGTAACTTTAGCTGTTCTTTATTGAATAATTTTCACTAGATGTACGAAGTGTTTATGACCACATGTCTAATTCGTAGAGAGACATAAGAACGTAAGTCAAGTTAATACATTAGCTAATAGAAATAAAGTTTCCTCTGTAGAAAAGTTAAAAAAAGAAAAAGACTTATTGGATTATGGAGATTGGCGGGAGGATCAAAATCTATAAGTAATAGTTCGGAGATTATAAAATTTAGTTTATAATATCCTACATCTACTAATGTCTCAAATAGGTCCAAGTAGATGAGTCATACCAAATACTCAGGCTATTGGAGCCATCAAAGTGAATTTAGAACACTTTGGAAATATTGGAAAAAAAGAGCTTGTACTAAATTATTTAAAATACAAATAAAACCAATGTATTATCTCAATTGATCTTGATATTTTAGACTGACCGGAGGCCGTATTTCTACATAGCCCCAGTAGCTTTTAGAACTACGAACGTACGTTAAGATACGATCTAGTTGGTAAAGCGAAAACCAAAGTAAAAAACGGTTTCGGTCATGACTTATCGAGTAAGTATGTGCCTATATGTACGAGTTCAAGACTCATGTTGTACTCTATGTCGTTTAGTATTTGGTCCAGTAACCATTTCCGATGTAGGCGCCTTACGTTTATTATTTGGTAAGGTAATAGCCAAAGGCTGTTCTTCATTAGTAAGTAAGTTTGAACAATTTTCTGCACTGTTGGTAAGCAGATCAGAAAGTTTAGTCACGTAGGAAGTAGGTGGCAAATAAGGAATTTCAGATCCGTCAGGGTTTGTAGTCACCTGAGGAAACCCTTTTCGTTTATCTCGTGTGTTCTTATGTAAACGCTTATTCCATTTCTTATTAAAGATACGAAGAAAGTCGCGAGATTCACGAAAATGCATCGGAGGTTAGCCAAGCTACTGTCCCATCCATGAAACGGGTCTTGTAGTAAGTGTAACCGTCTTCGGATGTTTTATCAATTATATCTTTGACTTGTGACTCCATAACTGGTATATCAGAATCAAATGAGCGAGCGAATGAGAGTTCGGAGGTAGGGATACGGTGAGTGCCTAGATTGGTTGCGCTAGTACCATCAATGTTATTCACTTCGTAAGTATCACTCTTCTCATCATGGTAGGAAATAACAAAAAGGTCCTATCGTCTTAGAAGAGAGTTCGGTAACGTTGGCGTTTCGATTTATAATGTTAACGTAATCGCCGACTTTGAACTGAACAATGTTCTTAGTGTTATTCCATCGGTCATACGCTTTAAGTAGGACGCGATTCTTGTGCTCGAGTAAACAGGGGTAAACAACGTTCTGCATATGCTCGATCTTTTGTAGCCACGGGGTAGCGTGTTTCTCGGGCGCAGTTTTATCAAACGTTGCTTGTAATTCACTATAGCGGCCAAAGAAATAGTGAAACGGGAGTGTTCCAGTTTGAGGATTCATGCAGTTATTCATTTGAGTCTGAACCCATTTCAAATGATAAGGCCACATATCCTCAACGTCGTCTAGTGCGGTACGCAAGAGTTTCTTAAGTTCTCTATGACGTGTCTCATTTGCACCCTGCGTTTGAGGTTTGTAAGGAACACCACGCCTATGGGTCATGCCTGATACGAGTATAAGTGCCTCCATTACGTCGGTACAAAACTCACTACCGTTATCAGAACATAGTACTCGGGGAAACCGAAGTCATTAAAGACGTGATAGCATAATTCTGCCACTGTTTGTGGACGTTTGTTCGGTATTGCATAAAGCAAGTTATAGCCCGAAGCCACACATAAGAAATGACAGATATATACATCGCCAGTATGCTTGGATCGCGGGAGTTTAACCAAATCGACTATGACTCGGCGCATCGGTTGGTCTTCTGTCACACTTTTTAGGGGTGCCCAACCGTATCGCTTGATCTGGTTCTTTTCACAATCAGTACAGCGTCGGTATACTTCACGTATGGTTTCTTTCAGCGCCGGGTGATCAAGCCCTGCACGAATAGCCATTTTATAAGTATGCTCATATGCTCGATGCGTTAAATTATGTATAATTTTAACTCTACTTTCGAGCTCCTCTAAGTCAGTCAGATTCTGCGTAACGCTGGCTGGATGAACCATAGTCCTGTTGGAAAGGGCAACCTCAGTATCAGGAGGGGTAGAGTCCTGAGATACATAATTGACAACATTGGATTGTTGAAGTATCTTCTTCAGTTGTTTCGCAACTCCTGGCTGTTCTTTTTAAGCAGCGCTTTAAGTAGTTGAGTGCGAGCTTCAGGTTCTCTTAGAGTTTTGAGTCTTTGATCCATGGCCTTAGCTAGTTCCATGTTTTTACGATCTAATGCCGTTTCAATCGGCATTACCTCGACTGCAATCTTGTTGGGTGCATGTGTTGTACGAGTCTTGAGCTTTTGTTCAAACTCTTTAGACTCCTCTAGTTTAGCTAAGAATTCGGTTGAGGGTTTCCACTTAGTGGTACCTGCAGGACCGATGCGACAAACAATGGTGTGTTTCCAAGGCGTCTTCTTAATAGAATAGGATCCCTGATACAAGAACGTGTCGGTTTCACGGTCGACATAAATAGGTTCGTCTTGAATCATATTAATTAAATCACGTATCCATGGGTCGGAGTTACGTAAGGGACAACACAGCGTAATGGTAGATTTACTAATATTAACATAATTTAACAACTGTGCGATAAGTTGACAAGGTGGGTTAGCCCACGCATTATGCTTTGATAAGTCAAGCTGAAATGCATCACCTTTAGGATGAGTCAACGACCTATATTCAGAAACCTGTTTGTTATGTTCTGCGGCGAACATATCAACAGTAAATGAACCCCATCGTGATTGAGCGAGGTTAAACCATTTCTTATTTAGCATCCAATCGGTTGCTAATAACTCTTTGACTGTTTTCTGGTAGTCGGGCACAAGTCGAGAGAGCATGTCAGGAAGATGGTTATGTATTCCTGGAATGTGTGTTATATTAAAAGCGAACTTGGCAATAATGTCATGCCAGCGGCTCACCAACTGTGAATCAGGGTTCATATCTTTTAAGTATGTTAAAGACTTTTGATCACAGGCGACAGTAAAGTAACTTCCATAAAGGTAGTCTTTAAACTGTCTTAGCGCAGTAACTATAGCAAGGAGCTCTTGTTTAACGGTAGGGTAATTCCGTTGACTCTTATTATAACTCTTGCTAAAGAATTGTATGTAGCGCGGTTTACCATTTATCGTTTGGTAAAGCACTCCACCTAGGGCTTTCCAGTTGGGCTCATGAGCCTTCAAGATAGTTCGCCATTCACCTGGCTCACAGAAATGAATAAAGGCATTCATCATCTGCTTATCCCTAAGGCTGGCAGACTCCTTAAGTTGGTCGAAGGCCTTCAGTGTCTCCACTGTACTCTCATTAGTAGAGAAATCGACCTCAGCCTGCGCGTTACCTAGCTGCTTTATAAAGCTTGGTTCTAAGTGTTCACGAGGCTCATGCTCAGTGCTACGGGCTGCTAGTGCCAAGATGGTGTCTATTTCCTTTCTCTTGTTATCGATTAGATAGCGAATGTTATCCGCTTTCCTATCGTCAAGGTCAGAGTCATTCAATAGACGGTCCTCAAGGACTTGCATACCAGAGCGTAATAGCCTGAGACGAGTATGTCTGGTTCTCACTTCCTCATCCTCAGGATCAGAGCGGGAACTCTCTAACGAGGTACTGGTGTAGCGATTGCCAAAATCGTGATTACCAGGGTTAGTTGGCAAATGAGGGTCGATATTACGAGGATGGTAAGCCTCATCGAGTTCCATACGATCATATCCTCTGACAGGGTTAGGTTTGTCAAGAGGATGGTCGATGGTAGCATCAGAGCTATAGAGATTAAATTTTGAAATATTATCTCTCGCCAGTGGTAATTGGCTTAGTGGTAAACATACTGGCTGGTAAACCAGTAGGTCTCGGGTTCGAAACCCGGCCCGAATTTTTCTTCTTCTTCGGTATAGGAAGAATATCAGCCAAGTGGGACACGATAGAGGAGTCCACAACTGCTGCTGCCGCTAGCTCCTTCAAGAGCGCTTCAGTGCGGTTCAATTGGCGTCGAGATTGAGAGGATCCAACCACTCGTTGTCGAGTTGTGGCGTCCTCAGCTTCGGCCCCAAGATTTGAGCTGAATGGAATGGCTTCTCCATCGAAGGCGAAACCGAAATTTTCGGACAGGTCCAATACTTCCTTTTCACGCCGGATTTGTGCTGGAGTGTCCTTTAGATGTGGAGTTATAATGCCCCCGACATTCGTATCCACGAATTTTCCAGCCTTTCGACGTTTATCCCCAATATTTGACGGCACGTGGTCAGGGGGGGCAAGCTGGGGTCCTGAGCTTCACTCCTAGGTGATACACGGACGCTGGCGAGCCTTTCCGCGGTAGTAGATACCTCTTCTTCCAAGGCTTTAGGATCCGACGAGTCATCCTCAGAATAATCCTCTGTACCAACCTCAGAATTTGCTTCCCCAACAGTATCCTCGGCAGGCTCAACTCCAGACAGGCTAGGTGTTTCCACAGGGATCTCAGGAACCTCGGCAGGCTTAGCAGGCTTAGAGCTAGCGGCTCCCTTGCCTTTAGAAGTACCCTTAGCCATAGTATTTGCTGGATAGTAAATCGATGTCAGACAGTCTAGAAGCAGTACACTACTGTAACTACTATTTAACTGAAAAATATGTAAACTTCGATGGAAATTACTAGGTTTCAAACTATATTAAACTAAAATACAATTTAGTCAGTTAGGATTTAGCAGTGGTAGCTTGTGTAAGAATGATCGGGACTGCCTCTTGTTAAGAGCCTAAATATCCTCGATCACACAGGGTGTACCTCTAGCTGTTCTTTATTGAATAATTTTCACTAGAAGTACTAAGTGTTCATGACCACATGCCTAATTTGTAGATAGACATAATAGCGTAAGTCACGTTAATACATTAGCTGATATAAATATAGTTCCATCTGAAGAAAAGTTAAAAGTAGAAAAAGACTTATTGGATTTTGGAGATTGGCGGGAGGACCAAAATCTATAAGTAGTAGTTCGGAGATTATAAAATTTAGTTTATAATATCCTACATCTACTAATGTCTCAAATAGGTCCAAGTAGATGAGTCATACCAAATACTCAGGCTATTGGAGCCATCAAAGTGAATTCAGAACACTTTGGAAATATTGGAAAAAGAGCTTGTACTAAATTATTTAAAATACAAATAAAAACCAATGTATTATCTCAATTGATCTTGATATTTTAGACTGACCGGAGGCCGTATTTCTACACTTTCGCGCTTCCTCCGCAGGAGTGCATGCCACTAGCACCGATGCAAACATCTGAACTCTGGTACCTACGCTTCCTGCGCTTAGATCGCTGCCTTCTTAGCAAGCTTGGCCAGAGTATCCGCGTTTTCTCCATTACCTACGCCTGTATTTTAAACGTTCAGCAATTCATATTTCGCGCCTGGAAGAAAGAAGCTGAAGTCCTTGTTCTCTTGCATTGAATTATTATGTCGTCACCATATTCCGCCACTTGAATGTCCAAACCAAAGCATATGGTGAAAGCAGGGATACAATGCCAGCTTCGTGGCCGACAGTACACCAATGTCTGTTTCATCAACTCAGTGGTCTGATGTAAGAATCTGTACAATGGAGACTTATCTGCAATGATCCACATAAGCTCTCACATGTACACATGAAAATGATGTGAACTCAGACGGAAAGTTTCTCACTGACTGATCCGATCTAAGCCCTGTATACCTCGATGTCACTTCTGAATACAACTATAAAAAATTTGGTCACATTATACCATATGTAAAAAAATTATCATACCATATGTAAATACATTATACATACCATATGGAAATACATTATAACATCTTCTTTGAAATCAAGAATCTATTGACAACCGCACTACCGGCAATGTAAGTCACATAAACACAAAGTACTACTGTACTTTGAATTAGTCAGTAAGGTTGACGTCATCCTTAGGTTGAAGCATGGGCCTCACACACTGTGTGCGACTGATGTATTAACTATAGGGATAATATCCATCTCACATTGTTCTTTACATGTTTGTGCGTGCTGTTAAATTTTTATTATTAATATTATTATTTGAGTGAACACCCGACTACCGGCAAAGTTCACTTATTATAGTTCGGTACTTGGGCCAGGGCGCCTTTATATATTCCAAAAAAGTAAGAACTGAAGTGAAAAAATTTATTAGAACACAAAAACAAAAACATAAAAATTAGAAAAAAATATTTGGATAAAATTCAAACAAAATAATATCAGAATTGCTCTCTCTCGCTCAGGGAGTCTGGGACTCTGGGAGTGGGAGACTGGGACCCTGGGTCGAGGTTTCGAGGTCGCATTGGATATATTTATTTGTTTTATTGTTGACGAAATAAAGACATTTGCTGAAGTGGGCTGAACACTGCTGATCTAAACTCATTACGTTATGGGGGCACGGAAGAGAATAACGGTTATAATATGATAGACGAGCCTACCTAAGTGTTTTTGTAGGACTAGTTTGTATGGTCAAAATGGTACACACTTAAAAATGCTTAGACCCACAAGGTGCACCTGAGAGCATCGTATATGGAATAGAAGTCGAACGTATTCGATTTAAAAAAGTTTTAACGGAAAACGAAGTTGTGAATGTGTATTTACTATTTTATATGTTATTGAAAAATAAAGGTGGAATGTCTCTATATGTACTTTTTAAAAAACATAGTACGGCACCGCTGAACATAAAATAATTATTTGAAATAAACCAAAAAACCTGAACCCTTCTTGTGGCTTGTGTTTCTTTGAATTGAATTTTCTAGATAAAAAATAATAATCGCGGTTTCATGTACTGGCATGAAATCACAGAGCACTGAGATTTTGGGAAGTGAGAACAGGCCAAATTTCCTTGGACCTGGGAACGGGACAAAACAAAAAATGTCCTAAATACATAGATAACAGGATCAAATTGTAGATGCACAGAAACCACAGGGATAGGCAGGGTACACACATAGTCATAATAGTCACATGAGAACATTTGTATAGTTAATACATATATATGTACTGTAAAGAGAAAATATTAATACTATTATTATACAGTGCAGACCAATCCATATATGTTCAGTAAGTATGGACCCACGAATTTGCGCTCAAGTTCAACAGAACATTGACTCTAATCAGAGGCGGCGTATTCCATTTCAGATACCAGTATCTACAGAAATAGTGGAAGACGATCAGGACAAGTTGATAGGAGATGATGATGGACTGATAACACTTCAGGTGTCGCAGTGCCTATGGGCGTACAAGGGTTGTGAAGAGGAGAAAGAGTTTAGGAAAAAAGGTACAGTGGTCCAGAAACACTATCATGACATTATAAATTATAGGCATCGAATGTTGGGTGGAGATATCGTCGGTCGACGCACCGACCCTAAGCAATCAACGCATACTTCTGCTTGTGGTCAACGAGAAATTCGGAAAGAAGTAACTTCTAAACGATTCAAATTCCCAGCAATTATCAAAACAGTAAGTCAAATAACAGTTTATCACAAACAATGGGTCAATGTGAGACATTAAATGCGATATTTAATTCTTAAGTAAAGATATTTTTATTGTTATTTTTTGATATTTATATATTTTTTAAAAGCGAGGTATATATATATATATATATATATATATATATATATATATATATATATATATATATATATATATATAATATAATATATATATAATATATATATATATATATATATATATATATATATATATATATATATATATATATATTACATATATATACATTATTGGCTATATATATATCAATTGTATATAATAATAATTGTATGCATATATATTATATATATACATTGCATGTAATATACATATTACATATATATATATTACATATGTATGCTATGGCTATATTATTATATATAATTGCTATGTTACATATCACATATCCATAACCATATTATGTGGATGGTGTATGTGTCAATAAACAACATACTCCATCAAACACGTGGTCATGGCTTCACATAGCCATGCAGTTATTGGCATGTATTATTATTAATATGTTGTGCCATTATTATTATTATTATTGCAGCATGTATGTATATGTTGGTTATTGGCCATTATTACATATCCATGTTGCTCCATACATGCTGTACATATTATTGGTATATTATTAACATACATATATTGTTATTGATATTATTATTATTAGCATATCCAATACTAGCTGGCTGCATCCATACATATGGTATGGCATATATACATGATATTAATAACAACATGCATATTACATTCCACAGATGATACATGCATGTGTATATTAACAGATACATATATTATTACATAATGTGTATGTATTACATTATATGTATACAATTATGTATTATTATATGTATTATGGTGTGCATTACATCATACAGTTATTAATAATATTACAATGTAATATATAACAACAATATGCAATGCATGATGTATGGCTATATATATACATATATATTATTATTATTATATACATATTATTATATTAATACATTATAACATACATTATTGCACATACGCATACATAATAATAAACATATAGATACGTACATGGATATACAACATATATGTTATATATTATAACATGAATAACATGACATAATATGGTAAACAATTAATAACATACATTATCTTATGATATGATATTATAATAATATATATATTATTATTATATACAATATTATATGTACATGTAAGAATAGGATGTATATATATTATAATATATATATTAACATTATATATATATACATATATATATATATATTATTATATGTATGTAATACATGTATGTGTATATATACGTACATACACATTATAATACACAACATGCACAAACAACAACACATCAATAACACACAAACACATACAATGTATATGTATGTATATGTTATATATATATATATATATATAAATATATTGTGTGTGGGTGTGTGTGTGTGTGTGTGCATTTTACGTACGCACAATACACGCACATACACACACACACACACACACACACACACACAATACTCACATATCAATATATATATATATATATATGTTTGCGTATAAAAAATAATAATACACACACACACACACACACACACACACACACACACACACACACGCACACACACACACACACACACACACACACATATATATATATATATATATATAACATATTAATTTTATATTTGCATTTCACACCCATATGACAGGTAGCATCTGCCTCCAAGATCGAAACACTCAAACATACCTCACGTCACACGGAAAAATACTCCGATGCTTTGATGAACAAGATAACTGACCACAATATCGTTGCTCTCTGGGAGTGGCATACAGCGAACTTACGGGGGAAACCGAACGCAATCGGATCACTATCACGGGACCGTTTAGTGACGCTCAACAATATATTCAAACGACCGTTGCAAAGAAACACACAACCGGCACAGCTTAATCGCATTCTGAACTTGAACGCGTTGCAAACCTTGTACAAAAATAGTCCCATTCAGCAGGCTGAGGGGATCACACACAACAAAGACACTCAGCACGGTAGTATGTTATTGTGCACTCCGGAAGCCTTTGTGTACGATCAGAGCGGGTTGGCTGACAGCGCAGAGCCTATGGTGTTGCGATTTGCAGCGGATCCCACTCAGTTGTCTGTGGCAGAGAATGAGATGACCGAGACGCGCTTCATTATGATGTGCTGTGCAGCACAGGCGGCCCATTTAGTGCGGGTCAAAAAGCCCAAGACGAATCCTACCAAGACCAAACAGAAGGCCAAAGCATCGTGTGAACGTGCAGAGGATGTGGGCGAACTTCATGAAGTCAAAGTGATAGAGAAAGATGATCAATGGGAACGTATGTGCTGCAGAGTGATTGCTGAGATCCTTCAAGTGATCGAAACAAAGTTTGAGGAAGGCACGCCACAGCTACTGCGAAACAAGGAGTACAAGAAGACTACTTTGTGTCAGGCGACATACAAGACACAACTAATGACAGTTACGGAGTGGAAGGCGATGAAGCCCAACAGAAAGCCGGCATGGTGGCCTCTGGCCAGAGGTGAATTGCCCCGGAGTGGCTTGTATGTAACCATGGTGAACGATGAACACACGGGATGTACGCCCACCAAATGTTCCATATCAGTTGGGCAAGGTCGTTTGATTCAAGATCGCTTGAGTACAGAGACTAGCTCAATCCATACCAACGAACTCACCCGTGACAACGTGCCAATGCAGAAGGATATCGGTAGGGTTACGGATCCAGCTGACGAAGCAGGGCCTAAGCGAAGAAGCTCTGTCGACTGTGAGGAGGCAAACACTTGTGCAAACGCAAACGCAACACAATGGTCATTCCCAATTGTTACTGAAGCCATGGTTGCACAGTTCAATAATATCCGCAATTTGGCAAATACAAGTACGGTACACGACAATGCATCAAAAAATATGTGCGTTGCGACGAAATCATGAAACAGATAAAGTTGTACTTGACACAATCTAACAAGGTAGACGAGTACATAGAGATGCAGCAAATGGTATTGGCAAAGTTGATGAACGAAGAAATTAATAAGCAGCTTAAAAAAACAAGCCAGCCGGACGTAACAAACGAACACCTGCATTGCATGAAGGACACCACAACGCGAAGAGAACGACCAAAAAAAAAACCCAAACCCAATCAGGCTATGTAGATGGCATCACTACCTGACAAAGAAAAGTCGTACTTAGAATGATAAACTTGCGTTCTCGATTGACTGACGTCTATTGGTTGACTGGCGTTAATTCTTTATACCCTGAACAACCTGTAAAATAAAGTAACAAATGCGTGACTGTACGTGAGTATAAATACGTGGTAGCGACTCACTGTTATATACCCGGTATGCTCGTGAACAAGCTGTGCCATTATCGAATATACATATCTGTAATTACCTTGTTAATATACGATAATACATATTAGACCTTCTCCATTGCAAACTAACTGTACCCATATACAAGTTAC
>LUCW03002195.1:0-10747 GCA_001586965.3 Sphaeroforma sirkka | reverse complement strand
TTCTATATTCATGTTCAGTTCATTTGTATTGATATTTTTGTGCAAATTCATATGCAAAGGGTATATTGGCAGACATTCAAATGTAGGGGATATTTTGGTACGTCACTCCAACTATTACTCTCTTTTAACATCCACTAATCGATCGCATGCTCATACATGAATACTTACAATGTAAACACATGCGGATGTATTGGAATAATTATTGATCATGAATAATCTCCTGCAACTAGAGAACTTGTAAGTGTGTGAATTTTTTGCTTCTTCGATTCAATAGGCTTGAATGTCAGTAGATATGATCACGTTTGTAAGCGCGACCAGAACGATTTGGGTGGCATGCAACACCCACGAATTGCCCATTGCATGTGTATAACCCTAAAGTCCTAAAACCCTAGACTATCACATTCTTTCACACATGTCGAATCACACCCACGTATCATTCACAAAGGTGCGAAGGCGAAAGGCAAAGCACAGCGACGAAGAGAGAGCAGCAAGAAGAGACGGCGCGGCTAAACAAGATGGTGGCCAATACCAGCGCTGTCAACAACCCAGCACCAGACCACGGAAAGAAGGAGGATGAGGCATTCCAGCTCAAACTCAAGCCCCTAGGCATACAGATCCAGCCCATACCTGCCGACGGGGACTGGTACGTATAAGTTCGGTACATCAACTGGTGCACAGGGCATGTGTGCGTGCTGTCGGTGTCGGTGTGCGTTAGCATGTGCATGGAATACCTCAAGCACGTCATCAGGGGCTCTGTCTATTTGCGTTCATCACAGACCTATCGCAGTCGGGAGGGCAGGCGAGTTCAATAGGGTTTGCATACATGGGTGTACCCAGTCGTATGTTTGTTGTTCATTGGCGCTAGGTATTGCACAACGCATACGGGGTGTGTCATTCTCTCACTTTGAATGCACGTACCCACGCGATGCGAGACGCCTGCCTTACTACGTGTACGTGTAGTGTGTTGCTGTCTGATACCATGGCGCAGCACCCCATTGAGTCCGTTCACGCCGTATTTGTACACATGAACTAACCTTTTGCAGCCTGTACATGAACTCGTTATGCACAGCTTGGGGTATTATGTGTGTTGGGGGGTTTGTGGAGCGTAGTTGGCTGATTTATCGATAAACAAGAGTCGTCACGTCAAGAAGATGATTGGTCACTCGTTAGATGAGCCGTTTAGGGCATGACGGGATCAAACAAACGCATTGTACACAAACGCATTGTACTGCTTGTTGCTAATCGTTTGATGAGCCTTTTATAGAATGTTGGGATTAATAAACGTCTTGCACTACATATTGCTAACCGTTAAATGCATATTCAACCACAACCATTCCCGTCCTACATCAGTTTATACGCCGCCATAGCCGATCAATTAAAACGCCATTCGCGCACCGTGAATGGGGAGGTATGTATGAAGGATGTGTGTTTTCTCTCTCGCGCAGATCCGAGTGCACAAAGTATGCGTGTGGGCTGTTGGTGATAGCAGAAGCCCCAATCCTAGGCTCACGTTTAGTGTGGCATAGAGTGGTTCGGTCTCGAATGACTATCGCATCTGTCTTTCTGTGACACTCGCACCTTATATCACAGTATACTGCCACACCGCGTTCAATCCAACTCACTGTGACTGTCTGCGAGCGCATGTGACAGTCCTGTCTGTGGTGGCTACTGTGTCACAGGCACTTGAAGTGGCGGTGATGCTGTAGCGACCTTAGCAGACTTCTCTAACAAACCCCACTGACGCGTCGTACGACTACTGCAGTATGACGTACGTATACGGAACTCCTGCGTGTGCGTTTATATCGGCGGTGAACGAGTGCATGCATAACTACGTATTGAGTTCGTTTCTACATGTAGTTCACACGCACACAACTACCGTCCCAAACAGTTCAATCGTGCCATCTTCTACACGTACAATAACTAGTGAAGTCACCACTTTAAACCATTTGTGGATAGCCCGAGGGGTTGTTTTAGAGATGAGGAGTAGTCTATTGAAGTATGCTCGCATTATATAGAGTTCACTAGTGATGATAACTAGTGAAGTCACCGCTTTCAACCATTTGCAAATAGCCCGAGGGGTACTTGTAGAGATGAGGAATGAACTGTTGAAGTATGCTCGCTTTACATAGAATACACTAGTGATCACCTGGCCATGCGTATCAAGCGTTCACTGACCACGACAGGGTCCCCATCTACGTGAGGGCAACTTAACAATTAGTTATGCTATACGTGAATTATAAAAACCTAGTTAACAAAAGCCCACATTCCTGAGAAGCAAAACTGAAACAAAAAAAAAAAATCATATTGTAAACCATGAACCCTTTTTAAAACCAATTTCAATGGACAGGTGCCGACAGCGGCACTGATACGCGCCTTGGCCGCAAATCACATGAGAAACTCGAGGGACGACTTCCTTCCGTTCTGCTTGAACGAGGATGGCGACATGGTGGATTCAAGTATGTCGGTGCGATAACCACACGAGCTCGATATGGACTTTATAGATAGTAGATGAAATCACATGGGTAGGTGTTTATGGACGTTTGAGTGAGTGTTTTCAAGTATGTCGGTGCGATAACCACACGAGCTCGATGTGGACTTAATAGATAGTAGATGGGATCACATGGGTAGATGTTTATGGACGTTTGAGTGAGTGTATTCAAGTATGTCGGTGCGATAACCACACGAGCTCGATATGGACTTAATAGATTGTAGATGGGATCACATGGGTAGATGTTTATGGACGTTTGAGTGCTTGCATTCCTAGTCTCTTTATTGTGTTTTGATCAAATACGCATAAATTGATTGGCTATTGTGAAGATCATCTCATATGTAGAAGCATCCCTTACGGACTTACACAGTCGCGGACCGCCTATCATCAACTGTAAACGCTCCACAGCGCAATCCGCTGGTCATACCACCCCCCTGTGCGAATCCATGTATACGTATACCTTTTGTTAGGGTTTCTAACAACCCCTCTTCTCCCCCCCTATACACAGACCCTATCTTCTATGGTCACATTTCCTCGTTTTTGCATAGTCTTGTCCTAGTATGCGTCCCCCCTCTCGCACACAACACCCCCCTATCTTCTATGGTCACATTCCCTCGTTCTCGCATGGTCTAGTCCTAATATGCGTCCCCCCTCTCGCACACAACACCCTCCTATCTACTATGGTCACATTTGCTCGTTCTCGCATAGTCTAGTCTTAGAATACGTAGTTCTATGTATTACAGCCAACACTAATGCCTTTTCGCCCGTTTCACACTCTCCTCGCTGCCCTGCCTGCGCAGGCGGGTTCGATAAGTACTGCCAAAGCGTTGAGCATAGCAAGCAATGGGGTGGTCAGCTCGAATTAAGGGCCTTGGCGGAAGCCCTACAAACGACTGTGATAGTGTATCAGGCCCGGTCCAATGAGATGCCCATAGAGATACCGAACTCGCAGGAGGAGCCACTTTTAGTATCGTAAGTGTGAGGTGTTACCCCATCCATCCATTAGTGCGTTGTCTGGCGAATCCAGTTGTGAGTGTGGATGTGCGTGCGCGTCTGATTGTGTCTGCGCCAGTCCAGGGCAACATTCTCTATGAGGGTTTCAAGTACGACTATTCTTGTTACAGGCTGAATGGGCTCATAGTATCTAGGCCCTTCGTACTTTCATAGTATTTAGGCCCTTCGTACTTTCATAGTATCTAGGCCCTTCGCAAGTACGCATGGGCCATGCATGCTAGTTTGGGCAGTCATAAGTACACGCACAGGTGCATTGAAGTGCTGTCACACGCGCAGGTTGTGCTAGTCATAGGCATCGTATAGCTATGTCACCAACACGGCTACGTTCACCACCAAGCTTCAAATCCTGGTTATCTGATGTAAACAATAGGCATCGGTAGTGTCTGAACTATTTATGGTCCTTTGTATATGCGTGCATGAGTGGACCGTACATCAATACAACTAGGTGGCAAATGTGAGTGGCCCTTCGACGGAGTGGTCTCGGGTGTTGTGTCATGTAAATGAAGTTTAGAGCTTCTGTAAACCAAATCTATAAGGTTGGACTATGATACCAGGGGTCTTTCTTCACTACCCACCATTCGCCTGTTCTCTTTTTTGTATAGTTTTAACACCCCGTCGTATCGATATTTACAGCTCTCTACCTACACACCTTTCACCTGTTTGCTTTTTGTATGGTTTTAACACCCCGTCATATCGGTACCTACTTTTCTCTCACAAACTGGTACTGTATGCCTGCACTATTCAACTGCACAGATACCACCAGCACTCGTACACTCTGGGAGCCCACTACAACAGTCTACTCCAAACGATGTAAAAATAGGTGTATTCCGTAATTTAGTAAAAACCGTATTAAATAAAGCAGCTAGATCTCAGGAAAGGAAACCCAAATATGGTTCACAACTTTAAGAAGGTCGGATTCACATGCAGGCTGCAATACGGTACCTTCATCCTCACACGAACTCTTACTAGTCGAAAAGATTTGTCAGCGTAAAGACGTATAAAGGGATGCGACACAGGGTATGCCATCTCGTTCAAACAGACTACTACAGAAGTGCAGACAGTAGTGCGTATGCCGCTCTTCATTGTGGCCCTCCAGAGATTTGTATTTGCTGTTGGAAATTGTTTTACTATTCTGGTATACAATTTCCCTCAGCCAGCAAATGTAAATCATATCATGGCAGCCAGATCCGTATATTTTCTTTATTCTCTAGTGGGTCATGGACAGATTCACTTACGGATACTGTTGAGCCATTTATGAAAGTTGGAAGTACGCTTTAGCATGTTCTCTCATACGCTCGTCTGTCTGATGCCGTGCGGTGCTGTGCTATATGAGAAACTACATACTACCATGCACACAATTTAATTGTATGGCTTGATTTCGAATATGACGCCTCGAAAAACCTGACAACTCAGCACGCATAACGCAAACGGCTAGTACTACTGGCTTATTCCACGAATTTGAAGAGCCAATTTACAGATGAACGGTCTTATCAGCTAAAACCTTTATTGTGTATTCAAGAGTTTTCGAGGTGAACGAGGCACAACTAAGGTGCATGAAGTGATTCATAACAAACTCCTTCAAACTGTAACCTAAAGCCTTTTAAGTGTAAAGATTTGATAATTATGAAACAAATCAATTCCACACACACACGCACACACACACACATATATATACACATACATATATACATGAATATAAATATAAAAATTATATATTTAAATGTATAATTCGCACACACACACACACACACACACACACACACACACACATATATATATATATATATATATATATATATATACATAATTCATATATGCATGCATACATGCATACTTGCAAGCATACATAAATACATACATACATAACTATTGCATGCATACATGCAGGCATCTATATATAGATATACAGTGTGTATACATATATATAAAAAATACATTTTTGTCCTGTTCGTCGTTTACATGTGTCATACATACGTCATACATACATACACATACATGCATACATATATACGAATATACATACAAACATACATACATATATATGTATACATGCAGACGTACACACAAAAATACGTATACACACACACACACACAGTTGTGTATGTGTACGCATACGTATACACGTATAGACCACTGTACACTGGGGTCTCTGTAGGCCTCTGGACTCTTGGTTGTTTGAGGGCCCACAAATGGGTCTAATAGCGATACGGACGTTTTTTTGGCGACGAACTGACAAAAAATAGGTGATATTCATAGCCTCCCAAAAAAAGAAGGCTATGTGATATTTATGTGATATTGTCAATAGGGACAAGAAAAGCTTACACTTTCAGTAAAAATGCATAGATCCTGTAGGCGTAGCCTGTGGGACGTAGGCGTGTAAATAGGCAGTAGAGCTGCCCGTGGCCTGTTTTTCTAAAAATAGGCCTATAGGTGAACTCTACTAGAGAGTAAATACATAAATATTTGTATTTGTGTTTTGTTTTGTAACTTGTGAAGAAAAAACAGCAGAAAAAAAAGAAAAAGAAAAGTCAAAAACAAAGTGCCACGCAGCCCACGCGGGCCACGGCGCCACGCTGAGTCGCTGCCACAATTCTGCGCATAGGACACAGGCTCTCACAGACATCGACACACACAAGAGAGATAAACAAGAGATTGTTTGTTTTAATAAATAAATAAAAATAGATGTACATCCCATCATCTGGCACCGCCCACCAGCCTACCAGCCAGGTGACCAGCGAGTGTCCCACCAGACTTATAACTGTGACTCCTGTGAGCAACTGAGCATGTGTCTTCTCTCTAGGAATTTTAGAAATATTTGCTTCGAGCGAGTGACGAAAAATTGAAAAAGGACTATTTGTCCACGTATAGTTTTGTCAAAAAGAATAGTAAAGCAATTCAGTTCTACAAACTATTTATATATATATATATATATATATATATATATATATATATATATATTTTAAAATGAATAGATAAATACATAAGGTATAGAGTAACTGTGAGTGAAACACCAGTAAGATGCGAGTAGTGAGATCAACGCCCAAACAATACACATCATGTGACAAATATGACGATCAATAAAACAAAGAACTTCTTGATAGACGAGCCAGACTACCAGAGTACCAGTACCAGACTGACAGTGGCTGAGGTCCTGAGGGCCTGAGTAGCTGAGTCCCCGTCACCCTGACTTCTACTTCCTACATAACCCCCTGTTCATCACTTTCAGTGTTTGCTGTAGAGTGTTGACTCTCGTTGAGGCTTAACCTCATAACTGTAAATAAAAGCTTACTTTTCAGCATGGCAACGTATTTTAGTATATTTTGACCTGTATATTGTGACCTGAATAGTGCACCTATTCTAAAACGTTTGGTCTCGATTTCCGATATCATAATATGTCACCAGGACTAAATTCTGATATGTATAATTGTATATGCCTGACCGGGAATATGACCCCTCTAAAATAAACTGGACACTAAAATGGACGTATACGTTTGATTTTCAACGTTTAACCGATCACTTATTTACGTTGCAAAAGGTTATTGTTGACTGATGACTGTTAAGGTTCAACCTATTTTTGAAAAAAGTGTTAGCTGCTGACGAGTTGACAACTTGTGACTTGTGAGTTATGACGAGTTGACGACTTTAAAAAACGAATTGAGTTGACGAGGTAAGGACTTTACTCAGTTTTTCTCGTCTTGGACTTGAACTGATGTGTGTGTGACTGTGTGAGTTGTGTCACATTGTGATTTGTGAAGTATTTGTTTTATAACAAAAACAACTAGAAAACAATTAGGCTCTGTTTTCAAAAATCGGAGGAGTAAATGTCAAAACGCACGCCTAGTAGAGGAGAGGCTATACTAAAAAATGGAAAAAAAAACAGGGCAAAATGCCAAACGGAAACAGTAAAAAAAATATTATTGCGACCATCTGGAGTAATTACTCTGAAGTAAGATGATATCGATTAGTTTAATTGAATATGAATGGCTTAACTTGTTGTTGCATCTTTACAACGTACCAAAACAAACACTTTATATAAATTTATTGAGATGAGCAATCCGAAATCCAAATATAGGCAACTTTGAAGATTTTTCACAAAGAATTATCAATTCAACGGTTTTTTAAATATATGTAGGTAGTATTTAAAAGTGGACATCCGCTAATTAAGTTGTCCGATTTGCACTTTACTGCACAGTTCACAATTCACATTAAGTTTATTAGACTTCAGACAATTTGTTACTGGTTTAAAACATTTATCTGCGGAGTTATATTGCGGCTACTCTTTCAAAAGAGTAGAGGGTTATGTATGCAGAGTTGCAGAATGCAGATTGTAATTTGCAGCGTTGCAAACTTCTTGTGTGAAGTTGTACTCTCTTCTTGTACGTCATAACTCTTGTAGTCTACGAGTCTACGAGTCTAGGTAGTGTCGTAGACTCCAATCACTCTATCACTCCATGCTTCTTGTTTATTTAAACATTTGCTTCTGTGGCAATTTCTGTCCAGCTTGGAGAATATATTTATGTATGTAATACGATTTGGGATTGAGTTGGGGCATAGGACCTGGAGTGGGACCTGAAGGCTGAGGGCTGATGCCTGGCCTTGGGCCTGAGGGCACAGGCCCCTGGGCGGCGAGAATCGGGATGAGGGCGGCTGAATCGCTGAGAGCCTGGACTCCCGGACTCGGAGTCACTGTCTCACTCAGCGTTGAGACTTTTTTAACCCTTTTCAGGAAGTTCGGGGCCTTGAGTGATGATTGATGAGTCTTGAGTCTTGACTCTTCCTCTTGTGGACCAAGGGAGAATATTTTATAAAATACTGAATCCTGTACTAAATTTGATGTCGTATAAGATAATAAGTATATTTTGAATTATTTTGTTTTAAAAATATATATAGCGCAACGGATAGGTCCTGTGGATATGTTATTATATAAAATACTGAATCCTATACTATATTCAAATTGGTATAAAATATAGTATATTTAAATTATTATGTTTTTTTAAATATATATAGCGCAACGGCTAGAGCTCGTCAACACAAACAATTCATATTTATGTGTTTAGTTTGTGTGTGACTGTCTGTATGAACAGTGGAACAACTGAACACTGAAGTCTGAACTCTAAAATCTGAAGTCTGAAGTCTGAACTGTGAAGTTGCTTGTGTCATTGTGACTTGAATTGTGACAAATACATTTTTTTTGTATATAATACATATTTCAAGAAATATGACTGAGTCACTGAGAGTCGTGAACTCGTGACTCGTAACTTGTGAATCGGGAGTCTGAGTCTTGATTCTTAAGTAATGAGTCTCTGAGACTGAGAGTCTGATGACTGAGAGACTGGGAGTCTGTCTGAGACTCTGAGACTCTGAGTGTCTGAGTGTCTGAGAGCCTGTTAAAAAAGTTTGAGTCACGTGAGTGACATGGCTCGCGTATGTTCAGCTTTCATTGAGTACTCTCAAAGTGCTTGACTATTTATATACCAGAGTATCTTTTGACACTGATTAATTTGTCTTTTTTAAAAAACAGGTAATGGATTTATTTTTTTGGTATCCACGCACCAGCACTGTCCAGCAGTCGCCAGTCCAGCAGCACTTGTGGACTTTGGAGAATGGAGTGTGAGAAGTCGGAGTACCGAGACAAATAGTAAAAAATATACGACTAAACATACAAAGTCAAACACATACATTGCATGAGTTCATTGATTCGCATCTCAGTAATTCATAATGACAAAAGCTTTTACGATTAGAAGTTCTATAATAGCGGCGATTGCTATTTTATGCATGGTAAGCACAATTGTTTCGTTTGTTACCTATATGCTGGCTTAAAATGGCTTGATGATCAGTATCACTATAATACTCTTAATATCGTAGATCTTCAAGTCTGTTTAACACACGTTTGTAGCCAGCCTTACTTACTGCCCATATGCTCATTCCCAATGCGATTCTTTTTTGTAGGTATCGCCAGCTATATCTATCGCAGTCCGGGATACAGAGGATGATACCTCGGCGTCAGAAGTTGCCGAGATTGATACCGATTCTGCCGATCTCGAAATCAATTCTGCAGATGCGACGGACGTTGAAATCACATCAGGACATGGAGACAATGCCAGCGATATTTACTGAGGAACAAGTAGTTCAAGCTCGTGCGGAAGGCATCGACCTTTGCACATATTTTGGTATGTGTTTATCGTTAGTTTTATATTTCAGCGTAGAAGCGCAACAGCATGTCCTACCATTGACAATCACAAGTATCGCAAGTATTTAGTGAAGAAGTATGTGAATTGCGATCTTTTGGTGCAACGAATTCGAAAAAATTAAGTGGTCAAATAATGAAGATTCTACATGTGGTGAATGTACAGGTTCGTGGCGTGTACAAGTTGTACGTTGTTTCACTTCTTCATCAGTACCTTTAACCGTATAAGCATTGTACACAGGCTCCGGATTTACTGAGAAACAAGCTGACAAACTCACTTTTTTTTTTCGCAGGGGGTATCTCGTTTTTCGGACATGAAGACCACAATGAGGTCTGCTGTAGTAAATCCTGTGGCAGTGCGGTGCCGGAGGGTGTGGTGATAGAGACGGCGGTTATGACAGTTGTTGTATAAGTGGTATTATAATTGCGGAAAAGGTATGCGCCGATGGTCAGGATGCACCATGCGTACTCCAGGGTTTACCTTTATCGCCCTTCTAAATTCCGAGCAAAATAACTTGGGAACAATTTTGAGCCTATTCCACGCATATCTCTCGTGTGTGTCAACATAGATTAAGTAGGCTTGTATCACCAGAATTTTCAGATTCATACACGTTCTGGAACTGGCTTCAGAATATAAAACGTATTTTACGTATGAAGTGGATCATTTCTCACTTTCAGTCTGCAGTGCATTCACCTTTATTGATGCCCCCTTTTTTTGTCCACACTGAATAGCCTGAACTGGAGTATCAGAATATAAAACGTATTTACGTATGAAGTGAATCGACTCACTTCGGTCTGCAGTGCATTCACCTTTATTGATACCCCCCTTTTTTGTCACTGAATAGCCTGCAAGACTGGAGTATGATATTCAGTATTCCATCATCTTTTAATTCTTTTCAAAAAAAAAAATCAGTCAAGGTATGACCTTATTAGTAGTATGGCTTTTATCTTTGGAGGCTATGGACGGCTCGATTTTTTTCCAGCATACTACTCGCACTGGTCATGGGTCAGAATGCCAGCACATTAGGTTGTACATCGATTCTCTAACTATGTGGCGG
>LUCW03002194.1:32500-46149 GCA_001586965.3 Sphaeroforma sirkka | reverse complement strand
TTCATGTTCAGTTCATTTTGTATTGATATTTTTGTGCAAATTCATATGCAAAGGGTATATTGGCAGACATTCAAATGTAGGGGATATTTTGGTACGTCACTCCAACTATTACTCTCTTTTAACATCCACTAATCGATCGCATGCTCATACATGAATACTTACAATGTAAACACATGCGGATGTATTGGAATAATTATTGATCATGAATAATCTCCTGCAACTAGAGAACTTGTAAGTGTGTGAATTTTTGCTTCTTCGATTCAATAGGCTTGAATGTCAGTAGATATGATCACGTTTGTAAGCGCGACCAGAACGATTTGGGTGGCATGCAACACCCACAGATTGCCCATTGCATGTGTATAACCCTAAAGTCCTAAAACCCTAGACTATCACATTCTTTCACACATGTCGAATCACACCCACGTATCATTCACAAAGGTGCGAAGGCGAAAGGCAAAGCACAGCGACGAAGAGAGCAGCAAGAAGAGACGGCGCGGCTAAACAAGATGGTGGCCAATACCAGCGCTGTCAACAACCCAGCACCAGACCACGGAAAGAAGGAGGATGAGGCATTCCAGCTCAAACTCAAGCCCCTAGGCATACAGATCCAGCCCATACCTGCCGACGGGGACTGGTACGTATAAGTTCGGTACATCAACTGGTGCACAGGGCATGTGTGCGTGCTGTCGGTGTCGGTGTGCGTTAGCATGTGCATGGAATACCTCAAGCACGTCATCAGGGGCTCTGTCTATTTGCGTTCATCACAGACCTATCGCAGTCGGGAGGGCAGGCGAGTTCAATAGGGTTTGCATACATGGGTGTACCCAGTCGTATGTTTGTTGTTCATTGGCGCTAGGTATTGCACAACGCATACGGGGTGTGTCATTCTCTCACTTTGAATGCACGTACCCACGCGATGCGAGACGCCTGCCTTACTACGTGTACGTGTAGTGTGTTGCTGTCTGATACCATGGCGCAGCACCCCATTGAGTCCGTTCACGCCGTATTTGTACACATGAACTAACCTTTTGCAGCCTGTACATGAACTCGTTATGCACAGCTTGGGGTATTATGTGTGTTGGGGGTTTGTGGAGCGTAGTTGGCTGATTTATCGATAAACAAGAGTCGTCACGTCAAGAAGATGATTGGTCACTCGTTAGATGAGCCGTTTAGGGCATGACGGGATCAAACAAACGCATTGTACACAAACGCATTGTACTGCTTGTTGCTAATCGTTTGATGAGCCTTTTATAGAATGTTGGGATTAATAAACGTCTTGCACTACATATTGCTAACCGTTAAATGCATATTCAACCACAACCATTCCCGTCCTACATCAGTTTATACGCCGCCATAGCCGATCAATTAAAACGCCATTCGCGCACCGTGAATGGGGAGGTATGTATGAAGGATGTGTGTTTTCTCTCGCGCAGATCCGAGTGCACAAAGTATGCGTGTGGGCTGTTGGTGATAGCAGAAGCCCCAATCCTAGGCTCACGTTTAGTGTGGCATAGAGTGGTTCGGTCTCGAATGACTATCGCATCTGTCTTTCTGTGACACTCGCACCTTATATCACAGTATACTGCCACACCGCGTTCAATCCAACTCACTGTGACTGTCTGCGAGCGCATGTGACAGTCCTGTCTGTGGTGGCTACTGTGTCACAGGCACTTGAAGTGGCGGTGATGCTGTAGCGACCTTAGCAGACTTCTCTAACAAACCCCACTGACGCGTCGTACGACTACTGCAGTATGACGTACGTATACGGAACTCCTGCGTGTGCGTTTATATCGGCGGTGAACGAGTGCATGCATAACTACGTATTGAGTTCGTTTCTACATGTAGTTCACACGCACACAACTACCGTCCCAAACAGTTCAATCGTGCCATCTTCTACACGTACAATAACTAGTGAAGTCACCACTTTAAACCATTTGTGGATAGCCCGAGGGGTTGTTTTAGAGATGAGGAGTAGTCTATTGAAGTATGCTCGCATTATATAGAGTTCACTAGTGATGATAACTAGTGAAGTCACCGCTTTCAACCATTTGCAAATAGCCCGAGGGGTACTTGTAGAGATGAGGAATGAACTGTTGAAGTATGCTCGCTTTACATAGAATACACTAGTGATCACCTGGCCATGCGTATCAAGCGTTCACTGACCACGACAGGGTCCCCATCTACGTGAGGGCAACTTAACAATTAGTTATGCTATACGTGAATTATAAAAACCTAGTTAACAAAAGCCCACATTCCTGAGAAGCAAAACTGAAACAAAAAAAAAAAATCATATTGTAAACCATGAACCCTTTTTAAAACCAATTTCAATGGACAGGTGCCGACAGCGGCACTGATACGCGCCTTGGCCGCAAATCACATGAGAAACTCGAGGGACGACTTCCTTCCGTTCTGCTTGAACGAGGATGGCGACATGGTGGATTCAAGTATGTCGGTGCGATAACCACACGAGCTCGATATGGACTTTATAGATAGTAGATGAAATCACATGGGTAGGTGTTTATGGACGTTTGAGTGAGTGTTTTCAAGTATGTCGGTGCGATAACCACACGAGCTCGATGTGGACTTAATAGATAGTAGATGGGATCACATGGGTAGATGTTTATGGACGTTTGAGTGAGTGTATTCAAGTATGTCGGTGCGATAACCACACGAGCTCGATATGGACTTAATAGATTGTAGATGGGATCACATGGGTAGATGTTTATGGACGTTTGAGTGCTTGCATTCCTAGTCTCTTTATTGTGTTTTGATCAAATACGCATAAATTGATTGGCTATTGTGAAGATCATCTCATATGTAGAAGCATCCCTTACGGACTTACACAGTCGCGGACCGCCTATCATCAACTGTAAACGCTCCACAGCGCAATCCGCTGGTCATACCACCCCTGTGCGAATCCATGTATACGTATACCTTTTGTTAGGGTTTCTAACAACCCCTCTTCTCCCCCCCCCCTACACAGACCCTATCTTCTATGGTCACATTTCCTCGTTTTTGCATAGTCTTGTCCTAGTATGCGTCCCCCCCTCTCTCGCACACAACACCCCTATCTTCTATGGTCACATTCCCTCGTTCTCGCATGGTCTAGTCCTAATATGCGTCCCCCCCTCTCGCACACAACACCCCTCCTATCTACTATGGTCACATTTGCTCGTTCTCGCATAGTCTAGTCTTAGAATACGTAGTTCTATGTATTACAGCCAACACTAATGCCTTTTCGCCCGTTTCACACTCTCCTCGCTGCCCTGCCTGCGCAGGCGGGTTCGATAAGTACTGCCAAAGCGTTGAGCATAGCAAGCAATGGGGTGGTCAGCTCGAATTAAGGGCCTTGGCGGAAGCCCTACAAACGACTGTGATAGTGTATCAGGCCCGGTCCAATGAGATGCCCATAGAGATACCGAACTCGCAGGAGGAGCCACTTTTAGTATCGTAAGTGTGAGGTGTTACCCCATCCATCCATTAGTGCGTTGTCTGGCGAATCCAGTTGTGAGTGTGGATGTGCGTGCGCGTCTGATTGTGTCTGCGCCAGTCCAGGGCAACATTCTCTATGAGGGTTTCAAGTACGACTATTCTTGTTACAGGCTGAATGGGCTCATAGTATCTAGGCCCTTCGTACTTTCATAGTATTTAGGCCCTTCGTACTTTCATAGTATCTAGGCCCTTCGCAAGTACGCATGGGCCATGCATGCTAGTTTGGGCAGTCATAAGTACACGCACAGGTGCATTGAAGTGCTGTCACACGCGCAGGTTGTGCTAGTCATAGGCATCGTATAGCTATGTCACCAACACGGCTACGTTCACCACCAAGCTTCAAATCCTGGTTATCTGATGTAAACAATAGGCATCGGTAGTGTCTGAACTATTTATGGTCCTTTGTATATGCGTGCATGAGTGGACCGTACATCAATACAACTAGGTGGCAAATGTGAGTGGCCCTTCGACGGAGTGGTCTCGGGTGTTGTGTCATGTAAATGAAGTTTAGAGCTTCTGTAAACCAAATCTATAAGGTTGGACTATGATACCAGGGGGTCTTTCTTCACTACCCACCATTCGCCTGTTCTCTTTTTGTATAGTTTTAACACCCCGTCGTATCGATATTTACAGCTCTCTCTACCTACACACCTTTCACCTGTTTGCTTGTATGGTTTTAACACCCCGTCATATCGGTACCTACTTTTCTCTCACAAACTGGTACTGTATGCCTGCACTATTCAACTGCACAGATACCACCAGCACTCGTACACTCTGGGAGCCCACTACAACAGTCTACTCCAAACGATGTAAAAAAATAGGTGTATTCCGTAATTTAGTAAAAACCGTATTAAATAAAGCAGCTAGATCTCAGGAAAGGAAACCCAAATATGGTTCACAACTTTAAGAAGGTCGGATTCACATGCAGGCTGCAATACGGTACCTTCATCCTCACACGAACTCTTACTAGTCGAAAAGATTTGTCAGCGTAAAGACGTATAAAGGGATGCGACACAGGGTATGCCATCTCGTTCAAACAGACTACTACAGAAGTGCAGACAGTAGTGCGTATGCCGCTCTTCATTGTGGCCCTCCAGAGATTTGTATTTGCTGTTGGAAATTGTTTTACTATTCTGGTATACAATTTCCCTCAGCCAGCAAATGTAAATCATATCATGGCAGCCAGATCCGTATATTTTCTTTATTCTCTAGTGGGTCATGGACAGATTCACTTACGGATACTGTTGAGCCATTTATGAAAGTTGGAAGTACGCTTTAGCATGTTCTCTCATACGCTCGTCTGTCTGATGCCGTGCGGTGCTGTGCTATATGAGAAACTACATACTACCATGCACACAATTTAATTGTATGGCTTGATTTCGAATATGACGCCTCGAAAAAACCTGACAACTCAGCACGCATAACGCAAACGGCTAGTACTACTGGCTTATTCCACGAATTTGAAGAGCCAATTTACAGATGAACGGTCTTATCAGCTAAAACCTTTATTGTGTATTCAAGAGTTTTCGAGGTGAACGAGGCACAACTAAGGTGCATGAAGTGATTCATAACAAACTCCTTCAAACTGTAACCTAAAAGCCTTTTAAGTGTAAAGATTTGATAATTATGAAACAAATCAATTCCACACACACACGCACACACACACACATATATATACACATACATATATACATGAATATAAATATAAAAATTATATATTTAAATGTATAATTCGCACACACACACACACACACACACACACACATCATACATATATATATATATATATATATATATATATATACATAGATTCATGTATATATGCATGCATACATGCATACTTGCAAGCATACATAAATACATACATACATAACTATTGCATGCATACATGCAGGCATCTATATATAGATATACAGTGTGTATACATATATATAAAAAAAATACATTTTTTGTCCTGTTCGTCGTTTATGATGTGTCATACATACATACGTCATACATACATACACATACATGCATACATATATACGAATATACATACAAACATACATACATATATATGTATACATGCAGACGTACACACAAAAAAATGCGTATACACACACACACACACAGTTGTGTATGTGTACGCATACGTATACACGTATAGACCACTGTACACTGGGGTCTCTGTAGGCCTCTGGACTCTTGGTTGTTTGAGGGCCCACAAATGGGTCTAATAGCGATACGGACGTTTTTTTGGCGACGAACTGACAAAAAATAGGTGATATTCATAGCCTCCCAAAAAAGAAGGCTATGTGATATTTATGTGATATTGTCAATAGGGACAAGAAAAGCTTACACTTTCAGTAAAATGCATAGATCCTGTAGGCGTAGCCTGTGGGACGTAGGCGTGTAAATAGGGCAGTAGAGCTGCCCGTGGCCTGTTTTTTTCTAAAAATAGGCCTATAGGTGAACTCTACTAGAGAGTAAATACATAAATATTTGTATTTGTGTTTTGTTTTGTAACTTGTGAAGAAAAACAGCAGAAAAAAAAAGAAAAAAAAAGAAAAGTCAAAAAACAAAGTGCCACGCAGCCCACGCGGGCCACGGCGCCACGCTGAGTCGCTGCCACAATTCTGCGCATAGGACACAGGCTCTCACAGACATCGACACACACAAGAGAGATAAACAAGAGATTGTTTGTTTTAATAAATAAATAAAAATAGATGTACATCCCATCATCTGGCACCGCCCACCAGCCTACCAGCCAGGTGACCAGCGAGTGTCCCACCAGACTTATAACTGTGACTCCTGTGAGCAACTGAGCATGTGTCTTCTCTCTAGGAATTTTAGAAATATTTGCTTCGAGCGAGTGACGAAAAAATTGAAAAGGACTATTTGTCCACGTATAGTTTTGTCAAAAAAAGAATAGTAAAAACAATTCAGTTCTACAAACTATTTATATATATATATATATATATATATATATATATATATATATATATTTTAAAATGAATAGATAAATACATAAGGTATAGAGTAACTGTGAGTGAAACACCAGTAAGATGCGAGTAGTGAGATCAACGCCCAAACAATACACATCATGTGACAAATATGACGATCAATAAAACAAAGAACTTCTTGATAGACGAGCCAGACTACCAGAGTACCAGTACCAGACTGACAGTGGCTGAGGTCCTGAGGGCCTGAGTAGCTGAGTCCCCGTCACCCTGACTTCTACTTCCTACATAACCCCTGTTCATCACTTTCAGTGTTTGCTGTAGAGTGTTGACTCTCGTTGAGGCTTAACCTCATAACTGTAAATAAAAGCTTACTTTTCAGCATGGCAACGTATTTTAGTATATTTTGACCTGTATATTGTGACCTGAATAGTGCACCTATTCTAAAACGTTTGGTCTCGATTTCCGATATCATAATATGTCACCAGGACTAAATTCTGATATGTATAATTGTATATGCCTGACCGGGAATATGACCCCTCTAAAATAAACTGGACACTAAAATGGACGTATACGTTTGATTTTCAACGTTTAACCGATCACTTATTTACGTTGCAAAAGGTTATTGTTGACTGATGACTGTTAAGGTTCAACCTATTTTTTGAAAAAAAGTGTTAGCTGCTGACGAGTTGACAACTTGTGACTTGTGAGTTATGACGAGTTGACGACTTTAAAAAACGAATTGAGTTGACGAGGTAAGGACTTTACTCAGTTTTTCTCGTCTTGGACTTGAACTGATGTGTGTGTGACTGTGTGAGTTGTGTCACATTGTGATTTGTGAAGTATTTGTTTTATAACAAAAACAACTAGAAAACAATTAGGCTCTGTTTTCAAAAAATCGGAGGAGTAAATGTCAAAACGCACGCCTAGTAGAGGAGAGGCTATACTAAAAAATGGAAAAAAAAACAGGGCAAAATGCCAAACGGAAACAGTAAAAAAAAAAATATTATTGCGACCATCTGGAGTAATTACTCTGAAGTAAGATGATATCGATTAGTTTAATTGAATATGAATGGCTTAACTTGTTGTTGCATCTTTACAACGTACCAAAACAAACACTTTATATAAATTTATTGAGATGAGCAATCCGAAATCCAAATATAGGCAACTTTGAAGATTTTTCACAAAGAATTATCAATTCAACGGTTTTTAAATATATGTAGGTAGTATTTAAAAGTGGACATCCGCTAATTAAGTTGTCCGATTTGCACTTTACTGCACAGTTCACAATTCACATTAAGTTTATTAGACTTCAGACAATTTGTTACTGGTTTAAAACATTTATCTGCGGAGTTATATTGCGGCTACTCTTTCAAAAGAGTAGAGGGTTATGTATGCAGAGTTGCAGAATGCAGATTGTAATTTGCAGCGTTGCAAACTTCTTGTGTGAAGTTGTACTCTCTTCTTGTACGTCATAACTCTTGTAGTCTACGAGTCTACGAGTCTAGGTAGTGTCGTAGACTCCAATCACTCTATCACTCCATGCTTCTTGTTTATTTAAACATTTGCTTCTGTGGCAATTTCTGTCCAGCTTGGAGAATATATTTATGTATGTAATACGATTTGGGATTGAGTTGGGGCATAGGACCTGGAGTGGGACCTGAAGGCTGAGGGCTGATGCCTGGCCTTGGGCCTGAGGGCACAGGCCCCTGGGCGGCGAGAATCGGGATGAGGGCGGCTGAATCGCTGAGAGCCTGGACTCCCGGACTCGGAGTCACTGTCTCACTCAGCGTTGAGACTTTTTTAACCCTTTTCAGGAAGTTCGGGGCCTTGAGTGATGATTGATGAGTCTTGAGTCTTGACTCTTCCTCTTGTGGACCAAGGGAGAATATTTTATAAAATACTGAATCCTGTACTAAATTTGATGTCGTATAAGATAATAAGTATATTTTGAATTATTTTGTTTTAAAAATATATATAGCGCAACGGATAGGTCCTGTGGATATGTTATTATATAAAATACTGAATCCTATACTATATTCAAATTGGTATAAAATATAGTATATTTAAATTATTATGTTTTTTTAAATATATATAGCGCAACGGCTAGAGCTCGTCAACACAAACAATTCATATTTATGTGTTTAGTTTGTGTGTGACTGTCTGTATGAACAGTGGAACAACTGAACACTGAAGTCTGAACTCTAAAATCTGAAGTCTGAAGTCTGAACTGTGAAGTTGCTTGTGTCATTGTGACTTGAATTGTGACAAATACATTTTTTTTTGTATATAATACATATTTCAAGAAATATGACTGAGTCACTGAGAGTCGTGAACTCGTGACTCGTAACTTGTGAATCGGGAGTCTGAGTCTTGATTCTTAAGTAATGAGTCTCTGAGACTGAGAGTCTGATGACTGAGAGACTGGGAGTCTGTCTGAGACTCTGAGACTCTGAGTGTCTGAGTGTCTGAGAGCCTGTTAAAAAGTTTGAGTCACGTGAGTGACATGGCTCGCGTATGTTCAGCTTTCATTGAGTACTCTCAAAGTGCTTGACTATTTATATACCAGAGTATCTTTTGACACTGATTAATTTGTCTTTTTTTTTTAAAACAGGTAATGGATTTATTTTTTTTGGTATCCACGCACCAGCACTGTCCAGCAGTCGCCAGTCCAGCAGCACTTGTGGACTTTGGAGAATGGAGTGTGAGAAGTCGGAGTACCGAGACAAATAGTAAAAATATACGACTAAACATACAAAAGTCAAACACATACATTGCATGAGTTCATTGATTCGCATCTCAGTAATTCATAATGACAAAAGCTTTTACGATTAGAAGTTCTATAATAGCGGCGATTGCTATTTTATGCATGGTAAGCACACAATTGTTTCGTTTGTTACCTATATGCTGGCTTAAAAATGGCTTGATGATCAGTATCACTATAATACTCTTAATATCGTAGATCTTCAAGTCTGTTTAACACACGTTTGTAGCCAGCCTTACTTACTGCCCATATGCTCATTCCCAATGCGATTCTTTTTTGTAGGTATCGCCAGCTATATCTATCGCAGTCCGGGATACAGAGGATGATACCTCGGCGTCAGAAGTTGCCGAGATTGATACCGATTCTGCCGATCTCGAAATCAATTCTGCAGATGCGACGGACGTTGAAATCACATCAGACATGGAGACAATGCCAGCGATATTTACTGAGGAACAAGTAGTTCAAGCTCGTGCGGAAGGCATCGACCTTTGCACATATTTTGGTATGTGTTTATCGTTAGTTTTATATTTCAGCGTAGAAGCGCAACAGCATGTCCTACCATTGACAATCACAAGTATCGCAAGTATTTAGTGAAGAAGTATGTGAATTGCGATCTTTTTGGTGCAACGAATTCGAAAATTAAGTGGTCAAATAATGAAGATTCTACATGTGGTGAATGTACAGGTTCGTGGCGTACAAGTTGTACGTTGTTTCACTTCTTCATCAGTACCTTTAACCGTATAAGCATTGTACACAGGCTCGGATTTACTGAGAAACAAGCTGACAAACTCACTTTTTTTTTTTTTTTCGCAGGGGTATCTCGTTTTTCGGACATGAAGACCACAATGAGGTCTGCTGTAGTAAATCCTGTGGCGAGTGCGGTGCCGGAGGGTGTGGTGATAGAGACGGCGGTTATGACAGTTGTTGTATAAGTGGTATTATAATTGCGGAAAAGGTATGCGCCGATGGTCAGGATGCACCATGCGTACTCCCGGGTTTACCTTTATCGCCCTTCTAAATTCCGAGCAAAATAACTTGGGAACAATTTTGAGCCTATTCCACGGGCAAAGACACAAAAGAAATAATTAGTCATCAGCATTTCACTACGTACCTCTATAATATACCAATAAATCGCCGCACGGGCAAGCTGCCATGGCTTCCATCCTTCAATCGTGTCATATCTTCACCTAGTCCATATCTCTCCGTGTGTCAGCATAGATGAAGTAGGCTTGTATCACCAAGTACAGATTCATACGTTCTAAGACGGCTTCAGAATATAAAACGTATTTACGTATGAAGTGGATCGACTCACTTCAGTCTGCAGTGCATTCACCTTTATTGATGCCCCCCTTTTTTGTCCACTGAATAGCCTGCAAGACTGGAGTATCAGAATATAAAACGTATTTACGTATGAAGTGGATCGACTCACTTCAGTCTGCAGTGCATTCACCTTTATTGATGCCCCCCTTTTTTGTCCACTGAATAGCCTGCAAGACTGGAGTATGATATTCAGTATTCCATCCATCGCACAGTTCTTTTTCAAAAAAAAAATCAGAAGTCCAAGGTATGACCTTATTAGTAGTATGGCTTTCTATCTTTGGAGGCTATGGACGGCTCGATTTTTTTCCAGCATACTACTCGCACTGGTCATGGGTCAGAATGCCAAGCACATTAGGTTGTACATCGATTCTCTAACTATGTGGCGGCAAAGCCGGTTGAATACCCGCACGCCATAGACAGTTCCTGTTCCATGAGTGAATACTATATATTTCTAAGTCGAAATCTACTACTGTGCTCACACGCCATAGTCAGTTCCCGGTCTAATAGTGAACACTTTATATCTCTAAGTTGAAATCCACTACTGTCCTCACACGCCATAGTCAGTTCCGGTCTATGAGTGAACACTTAATATTTCTAAGTTGAAATCCACTACTGTACTCACACGCCATTGTCCGTTCCCGGTCTATGAGTGAACATTACATATTTCTTAAAGTTGAAATCCAATGTTGTACTCACACGTCATAGTCAGTTCCGGTCTATGAGTGGACACTTGATATTTCTAAGTTGAAATCCACTACTGTACTCACACGCCATTGTCCGTTCCCGGTCTATGAGTGAACATTGCATACTTCTTAAAGTTGAAATCCAATGTTGTACTCACACGTCATAGTCAGTTTCTGGTCGATGAGTCGATGGATGTCGATAGGCCATTAGAGTTCAAGGGGTGTGTATATCTGAGGCATCATGAAGCACTTCATCGGCACATGTTGCAAATAGCAGGCAACCAGATCTATGGGATGGATTCGGCTATCTTGTCCATTGTCAGTGGGCCCTTGTTGAAGTGTTGGAAATACGAAACACGCACCTAACCAAAGCGGACATGGTACTTTATTCCTTTTTACTAGCGACGTAGTCTACCGGAACGAAGTCTATGCCATCGATGCCGGAATCGCTTACTAATTTGGGACGAGATATGATTTTTAAACCGAAATGCAGACTCAACCTCCAGCAGGCTAGTGATATACACAACCACAGACCTACATGCTTGATCCTCCTCTCCAGAGAGCCTGTATGATAATATTGGCGAAGGACAAGATAAGCACTCTCAGCGAGGGTTCGTTATTTACAAGTATGCAGTCTACGTTGGACATATATTTCGGATAAATTTCTGAGACACTTTCGAGAAATTGACTTAGCGCTCGCTATATTCCCTCAGTAAGCTGAGCATGTGTCTGGTATCGCGGACCGCAGTATAGTTGCATGACAAGCAGCGACGGCCCATCAGACACTGGAGAACACAGACATAAGTAATAAAAAATCTAACTAAACACAACTAAACACATCTGGAACCATTCGAAAGACTGATGGCCAAAGGGTATCGACATACCGTGAGGATAGAGCAGAGACAAGATGGTCATGACGACTGCTGTGCAGCCGACGATCGGGATCTGCAAAGTACAGGCAATCGATTCTTTGCATGAGAACTTGTTGAATTAGGTGTATAATAATTGAAAAATGCACACAGACAGACACAGACACACATATATAAAAATATAGATATCCATGCAGACACACAAACACACAAACACACACACACACACACACACATATATATATATATATATATATATATACACACACACACATACATACACATCACACACACACACACACACACACATATATATATATATATATACGCACACACGCACACACGCATACACACACGCACACACACACACATACACACACACTCTCACACACTCACACACACACACACATATATATATATCTACGATGAGAAACGCTAACATCTACATACTGAGGTTTCACAATCGAAATATATTCACAATCGAAATACATAAAGCCAAACAGTAAAATTCTGAATTTAATCTCTGATTGACGTTGCCAATTAAGGGCTCGGTAGATGGAATTGCTTCTATATTCTAAAGAATCGTCAAGAGTGCCTATATACATTGAATTGAGCATAGAACAACCCACATTGCTTCTATATTGTATAGAGTCGCCAAGAGTGTATATATACATTGAATTGAGCATAGAAAAACCCACAGTAAACCTTACCAAAGTGAGTCTTTTCTTCTCTGCCTCTTTCACGACGTCTGGGGGGGGGTAGTCGTATGGCGACGGTTGGTATTTGCCCACCAGAAGATTCATCGCATCCTAGTTGACAGCAACGTTGAACTGTTACTGACGCCGGACAACATGTTACACGGTACGGTTCGGTACGTATGTATTGAATATATATCTTATTGCGTACTCTGTATATTCACGCATACATATGTTCTCTGCACATCTTTTCCTTCAGATATATGTTATACCTACATAGCCTTCAGATATATAGTATACCTACATAGTCTTCAGATATGTGTTATAACTACATAGCTTTCAGATATATATTATACCTACATAGTCTTCAGATATATTTTATAACTACATAGCCTTCGTAGAATACCCCATTCTATTCGTAATACATGCCGAGCAAATCAAGTTCGATCATAAAACAACATACACTCACCAGCCGCAAGATAAACATCGGCTAGCGGCAAGGGTAGGTTGAGGTTCTCTATCCACAATCATTCGATTGCCATTCACGTATACAAAATAACAACACCCAGCATACTTGCGAACGGACTCAAACTATCACACATGAATGGTATTGTAAGTGATATCTATAGATATATGAACGTAGCTCGGATCTTCAGAGTGTGTATTCATATATACGTATACATGTCCTGCCACAAGCTATCATCCATGAGTGTATATGAGATCTACAGATACAAGAACTGTCCCCTGCGTGAACCCGAATAGACACTATATTCATGCATACAAATATATGTACGGACTCAAATTATACCACATGCATGTGTCTATACATGATACCTATAGATACATGTGTTACCATTGTATGTACAAACACATACGAATATAGTGAC
>LUCW03002194.1:0-22500 GCA_001586965.3 Sphaeroforma sirkka | reverse complement strand
GGTTCGTACTATATCTTTATTTATTAATTACTCGTTCATGTTACTTCTTGAATATTTCTGCGTGATAGTATTAAACACCCCACGTGTACGAGCCTCTTTCCATGCACTCACGCACCCATCGGCCTCCACCCACGAGCAATGACACAGCAATGTGCTATCGCCTGTGTACATGCTCGCGTTTATCCAATACTTGTACCAGCACCTACGTGTGTATATGCTAATTAATGTTTTGCTGATGCTGCCTTGCCTTAGCATCGATGTAATACATATACCACCTGCTGGCGCATCCCTTACTTCAGCACTTATGTTTGTAGGCACCCATCATATACGTGTATATGTGCCCCCTGCGTTTGCTACCTCACATCAGCATCTGTGTTTGTATATGTATTATCTTCATTTTCTTCCTCACTGTAGCATCTGTGTGTGTATATGTTTCACCTACTGTTGATCTCCTCACTTTATCATATATACGTGTATGTATGCTTGCGCGTTTGCTTTACTCATTTCAGCATCTGTGTTTGTATATGTATCACCTCCATTTTCTTCCTCACTGTAGCATCACGGTGTGTATATGTTTCACCTACTGTTGCCTCCCCACTTTCTCATACACGCGTGCGTTTGTGTGCTACCTGCGTTTGCTTCCTCGTTTCATCATCTATGTGTCTATATTCCCCGTCTACTGTTGCCGCCTCACTATCAAACTCGTGTGTTTGCGTGTCACTTTCATTTATTTGCTTACCTCACTTCGGCATCTACGTATGTATATGTATCACCCACTGTTGCCTACTCGCTACAGAATCTGTGCGTATATACGTCTCACCTACACCTACACCCGCTCTCTCCCTGTACCACACACGTGTCTATGTGCATATATCCTATCTACTGCTGCTTTCTCCTCAAACCACCCCACTTCTCTAAATCTGGTGCCACTCCCATAGGCCTCCTCCTGCCCCTGTAGTCACTGCTCCATATCCTGCTCACCGGACGTGCGGTGTCGGTCGTCTCCACTGATTGGTTCTCATTACCCATCGAAAAGGAGTGTGCCCTAAATGTCAGCGGCGAGGGCTGGTCTTCAATCGCCGACGGTATTGGGCAGGTGTCCGCATTTGCGGATAGTTTGGGACAGGTGTCGCTGGGGGAATAGTTTCCTTCCGAATGCGACCGAGAATGTCCTGATTTGGAGTGTCCTGGTTTGCGGTGGCTGGGTGATAACGCACAGAGGCGGTCCGAAGTTCGGACGGGTGTACTCGTAGTTGTGGGTGAGAGTCGGGGTACATACATTCGTTTTCGGGTGGGTAGATATGTGCGCACATTCAGGTCTGACCGGGTATTGGTCAGCTTTGTACGCTCGCCTATACTCAGCTGCACGCTATCTGTGTCTCTATTGTAGGCCCACAATAATCCCGGGGCGGACAGTTGAGTTCGGGTGCCACCAGGTTGTCCCTTTCCAGGACTATTGAACCCTTCCGGGAAATTCGGGTCCGAACTAATTTTCTGGCGCTCCAGATTCCCCAAAATCTCCTTCCCCTTCGGATCCGAATCCATATTTGAGCTCCAAAAATTAACACTCTCGTCGCGCCTTAGCATTGCACCGCTCTCTAACGCCCGCCCCACTGCGACCAGGCGGCTGCAGTCTTCTGCGTCCTTACTATTCCGCCTTAACCTCAGATTCTGGTTGGTGTACAGGCTTGCGTCTACACTATCGGGTATGTGCAGAGGGAGACTTGTGAACGTCTGGTTTAAATTCAACGGCGAGTGGGTAGGATAAAGTCCCGTCCTTTCCCCATGGGCACCAAGATTCGACTGTGTACCATATGTCCCGGGCAGACCCAAGTGTGCGGCCAGGTGAATATCTCTGGTAGAGTCTGGTATCCCCATTGCACTCGCCCGCCTCATAGAAGACTTCGGGGAATTCACACGAGGGCTCGAGAATTCGGATTTGGACTCGAATTGTCCCGACTTTGCACCCACATTCACACGTCCGGTGTCGCTATGTGTTGACTTGTCACCACGTGTGTTGATATGCGTAAGAGCGTGTGATGTATGGCTTTCTGCCTCGGAGTCACATTCACTGTTACAGTCAATATGATCCACGTCCACCATCTGAATCTCTCTGGTTTGTTCCGGCGAACTTGATGTGGAAGTGATCCCAAGGTCTACTGACGAGAAGCACAAGTGTAATGGGTTAGTCTGACATACACAAACTCAATCTTAGATGAGATAAGTAATTTGAAAACATGATTCACCATATAATACATACATACGCACATACATAATACATACACACATACATACACACATACATAAATCATACACACACACACACATACATACACACACACACACACATATATATATATATATATATATATATATATATATATATATAATATATATATATAAGTATATATATATAATCGGGCACGAGTACAACTTATAGCTCTATACATGTATAGTAAAATCTGGATAGAGTTCTAGCATGTGTCACATAGTATCCAGGTATCTGGGCGAAGGCTCGAAGTACAAACATATAGACAACGTGAATTTTCAAATTGATTTATCAATATATGCACACGTTGCCATGCATTGGCATATACATATTGAGATGAATTATTAACAATTGTAAAGGCTTGATATATATATATATATATATATATGAAAAACTCGCATCTTGCTAAATAACTAATATGCCAAACACATACCTATGCCACTGCCCCTGATCTTCGTGTAGTGCCAGTACCACATGGCCATCACGATGACAATTTGCACATCATATATGAGAATGTTTATAAAGTACTCCATGCTCAGTATCCTGGCTGAGTCACCATCTCCGAAGATCTTCTCAAAGAGATACCATGACAGATTGGAGTAGATGATGCCGAAGGTCACAACTAGCCAGAAGCTCATAGACATGCGCGTTGTCTCGAGATGGTGTTGTTTGAGTTGCGTCCGCAGGCGCATCAGCATGAGGATGACTACCAGGAACATCAGGAGATACAGAACCTAACAAGATACGAGGGTAATAAACGTAATAACATTAGTTGCTGGTTGAGTGCAATTCGATGGTATCTGAGCATGATTCCCTTCGATTATAAATTGACTCTGATACAGATGCACAGGAGGCGAAGAACGACACCTAAAGCTGAGATTAGGACTACAAGGGGCAATGCCAAACACAGTACTTGTAGGACACAAGGAGCACAAGACACCCCAGCCACAGCCTTCTAGATAGACAGCCCCAGCATGCACTGAATCTAGCCGAGCACAAGGAGATATACAAAAAATACGATGTACTTTAAAGGGCCGATACATCAGCGGATACTATGATTGCCCGGGCGTATGCTGAGTTTGAATCCCGCAGTTTGGCACACATACTAACAGGATTACATCTACCAATTCGATCTCTACCAGCATGCTAGAGGCAGCAGCTATAGATTGGCAAGGCAATGTATGCGTCTGTATAAGATTCAGTGTGTGAATGACAGCGGACATTTGAAACTCAACCGTAGGCTTCAGACTTAAATAGCCGCATATAAAGGCCCCACCAGACAGACTGATACCAATCTTCATAGAACACGTAGAGGTTTAGACGCCAGATTGTTACCAATTCTCAAAGAACGCGTAGGGATCTAGAATACACTACAATCTAAGCAACCGGCCAATCTCTATAGCAAAAGAAGAAGGCTTTCATTTGAACAAGCACTATCCAATAGACATATTCCACGCACACACTCACAAGACGCAAGCATAGCCATAGGCTGTCTCGAGCATAACTACACCTAACAACATACGGAAGCCATGCATGCATCCGTACACGTGGGTCTTCTCAATAAGACGGGCAGATATAAAGACATGTAATACGCGTACAAGCTCACCTGAAGTGGTACGAGAAAGTACCAGTCCACAGGGTCCCCAATAAACACCAAAAAGAGATATCCGACAGCAAAAGGCATTATCAATTTGGCAAAGGTTATGAGCAACCAGGTCTGGTCTAAGCACAGGTTACGAACCGGGGGGAATTGCCAGCGCCGCTTCTCAAAGGATATCCAGCCATAGTAGAGTATGAATATACGCAGGTCAAGAATGAACAGCGGCAGGATAGTCATAGGACGCCCGAGGCAGTAGAAAATCCATAGCACGTGGTCTGCAAAAAAGGCGAGAACACCAGATAGAGTACAGAAAGGATTATGCATTAGTACACACACACACAAATATATACACAATTCTGTATATACATAATATATATATACATATACATATACATATATATATATATATATATATATATATATATATATATATATATATATATATATATATATATAAACATAACAAAAATTACCTACAAATGTATATATACACAGAATTTCAAAACACACAGAGGTACGATGGAGTTAAGCCCTGGCCTGTGTACATAAGCGTATAATTTGTTGCGCAAAGATTATTTTATAGTATATACAGTATAATTTAGTATTACGCAAGAATTCTAACAAATATTAGTAAATATTCATGCATGAAATATACAAGATAGATCCATGCTCTACATACATTAAAAACAAACATACACACGCATTCTCTTTATAAAAAACAATAATATATGAATATATATATATATATATATATATATATATATATATATATATATCCATATGTAAATACACGTGTACAATAATCTTTACATAAAAATTATGTGCAAACATATGGATATATGTATATATATATATATACGAAGGATAAATACTTGGACATTCAAAGATATATCAATACACGTACATCATACACACATGTAGAATACACGTGTACACCCACGCACAAAAAGCATATATATATATATATATATTATGAAAACAAGAATATAGCTTCCACTACATACGTACCAATATGTATTTGTATACATATATATAAAAATACAAACGTATATTTCTATTATTATATATATAAACACTCATACACGTGCATGCACGTGAATACAAATACATGAACAAATACACATGTATACATACATCATGCATAATACATACATACATACATAATACATACATACAGATATATATATATATATATATATATATATATATATATATATATATATATATATATATATATATATATATATATATATATAAATATATACATATTATATTCGAATGCAAACACAAGTGCAAACAAGGACGTAGTGACTGTACTATGTTTATTTGTACATGATGCGGAATATATAGTACTCACAAAGTGAAGTAAAAACGGTGTCGGAACTTACTAATGCCAGTTACGATCAGCATGGCATAATTGAGATACAATGCATGTTGACTACCTTTGACAGGGCAGCCTATAGTGCTTACTGCATATCAATATCTAACAGATCCATTCGTGCACGTATCAAATGAACATCGGGAGTCAACAAAGGACTTTGAAAACGCATAGACGGATGTATGCGATATATATCTCAAAATAATGTGCAGTTCTATAGTAATTGGTACAGGACTGATCATACCGAAATATACTGAACTGTTAATACACTCGTTATAATGAAATAACTAAATACATTGATCATATTGAAATATATTCAATTGTAGATATATCAATCCTTGCGATAATATTGATATATTGATCATTGCAGCTACAGATAAGACAATAGTCATCGCCTCTATGAACATTGCCATAGTATATACAATTAATATATTGATCATTGCATCTACAATTGATACATTGTTCATATTGCAATATACTAATTTGTAGATATATTGACCATATTGTAATATACTTACAATTGCCTACAATAGTGTATTACCATGATATACAATTCATACTGTAATATACTTACAATTGGCGAGTTGGGAGCAGAACAAGTAGCAAGTCAGCTCGCCGATCTGAAACGCATATCCCAGAATAGACGCCAGCACGAACAGTACTGGGAACCGCGTGGAATTGCGTAGGGTTCTGGTTAGTATGACTATGTACGCATATGCAACTGCGATAGTCAAGATATTGATTATACCTAGCACTCCCAGACCCGTTCCCAGAGGGGTGGGAACACATACTAAGTCTTGCATCATACTGGCAAATTCAAGTACGAACAGAGTGATCTCCACACATGGTAGTGAATGTTTGTGCGGACCGGCTGGTATACCAGTAGGCCATAAGTATGTCTATAAAGACAGGAACAGTACACTTCTAGCAACCGCTGGGCAGCTGAAGCATATTTATATGTAAATATGTATGTATGTATGTGTGTATGTATGTAATTATATATGTAATTATGTATGTATGTATGTATGTTCATCTAACTTGAAAACTAAAAAACAGTTGGTATCTGGATTCTGGCCTGCCATTTACTTCATATATAAATATGACGCAAGTGTAATTGGTGGCTCTCTCAGACTCTATTTTTAAAATTCCCCCTTTCGTAATTGACGACTGACGACTGACGAGAGTGACGACAAACGTCTGACGGCCGACGGGACGGATCACGGACGAGTACATAGACTCCTCAAAAGCCTATTTATCAAAAAAAAAAAAAAAAAAATGAACAGTGCAACACTGTTAGAATATTGGCAAATTTGCCTCTGAGGAAATGACCTTTTTTTTTTCAATGAAAAGGCAATTTGAAACTATTCACAGCTGACACAAAGTGCAAAATAGGACAATTCGTGATAGTTAGGCCGCCTCAAAAATGTACCTATTTGTAAACCCATACGACTATATTTTAAAAAAGATATCCTTTGAACGTAAACGCTTTTTATTTTTTATTTTTTTTTTGCGTTTTTTCGTACTGAGGACTGACTTTCGGAGAGGAGTAACCTACTAGAGTAGTGTGTAAAAATCAAAAATTCAGTTTTACTCCGTGGCGGTCAGGCAGGTCAGCTCTGTGACTTCACTGAAGCTCAGTAGTCCAGTATCGGAGTGATGGGGGACTTGTTTTATCAAAAATCTATTGCATACATAATTGACGCTCTCGAGCTGTAAACCTCATAAAGGTGAAAGTTATAACTTTCATTTTTGTATGTTTTGTACGTTATAGGACACCTTTTATACCTAATGATTAAAATATCAGCCATTCTCAAAATCAGTGGGTGCAATTTTCAGGTTTTAATATTTCTGATTGGCTAAAATTCATTTCTAGCCCAAATTTTAAAACTTAATAGAACATCTTTTCAAGTGCAATTTTAAAAATCATATATATTATTTTTCCCAAATAAAAATTATAACTTTTATATTCAGTTTAAGGTTTAACGTTTATACAGTGACTCCATAGCTTCATGAGGGTAGCTCTAGTCTAGATCTCGAGCAGGCCTGGGAATTCATAAATATGGGAGCTCTTTGAAATATTCATATCTAAGATGTCGAAGTGTCATATTACGTATTGGAGAATATGGAATTTTTGGCTCCACCAGGCGTATCCATATTCCTATTTTTTCGGTCCCTATTTACATATTATTGTTTTTGAAATTCCATGTCCATATTACATATTCCTGATTTCTATTTTTATGATGTTTCATATTATTGTTGCAGATGCACAGCCGTACTATTATTTATTAGTCTAGTTCGGTACTACGGTAACTGTATACGTGTGTCAATGTGAAAATTTCAAGTCAAAAACATCACAAATTCACAATTCATAATTTTACATAGTTGTTGGGAATCCCTATTCACTGTACAACACACTTTACACAAACAAACCAATATCATCGCCTATTCGCACTATCACTATTCGGAAAGTTCTGAAGAAAGGCCAAAAGGTCAAGAAAGAAAAGCTAGGCATCTTGTATCGCCAACTGGGGCCCAAATCCAAGTGTGATTTTGCAAGCACGCTGGCGAGCCTTTCCGCTGCAGTTGAGACCTCCTCTTCCAAGGCTTCAGGGTCCGACGAGTCATCATAAGAGTTTTCATCAGAACCAAGCTCAGAAACGGCGTCTTCTACAGCTTCAACGGCAGGCTCAGTACCAGACGCACTAGCGTCCCCAGTAACCTCAGGAACCTCAATAGGGATAATATTATTTATTTCAAAAATGGCAAGTATGTATGTTACAATGTATGAACATATGGTATGGCTCTCATAGTCGCTGTACTGGTTCATGAAAGATTGATGGGAAGAAGTGGTCAGTAAATTCCCGTTTGAAGCTTGGGCCAAATGAGTCAACATTGGAAGATATGCGCTGAGTCAATATGGGCCGGTGTTGACAAAACACTGTTACTATCGAATGTTCCATATATTCGCTTGCTGACCTGCTAAGTAGAGTACTCTCTTCTGTGGTACGGATCGGGTCTGCGCCGTGTAGTGCCGCGGAGTGGGTTAGTACAGAGTACAAAATACCGAGAAAGACCAGGTTATCCGTCATACTCCGGTCGAAAACAAGGTTGGGGGTAAACCAGTGTTTATGACCACATGCCTAATTTGTAGTTCTAAGTCAGTCAGATTCTGTGTAACGCTGACTGGATGAACCATATTCCCGTTAGAAAGGGCAACTTCAGTATCAGGAGGGTAGACTTCTGAGATACATAATTGACAACATTAGATTGTTGAAGTATCTTCTTCAGTTGTTTCGCAACTCCTGGCTGTTCTTTAAGCAGCGCTTTAAGAAGTTGAATGCAAGCTTCAGGTTCTCTTAGAGCTTTGAGTCTTTGATTTATTGCCTTAGCTAGCTCCATGATTTTACGATCTAATGCCGTTCCAATCGGCATCCCCTCGACTGCAATCTTGTTGGGTGCATGTGTTGTACGAGTCTTGAGCTTTTGTTCAAACTCCTTAGATTCCTCTGGTTTAGCTAAGAACTCGGTTGACGGTTTCCACTTAGTGGTACCTGCAGGACCGATGCGACAAACAATGGTGTGTTTCCAAGTTGCCTTTTTAATAAAATAGGATCCCTGATACAAGAACGTATCGGTTTCACGGTCGACATAAATAGGTTCGTCTTGAATCATATTAATTAAATCACGTATCCATGGGTCGGAGTTACGTAAGGGACAACACAGCGTAATGGTAGATTTAGTAATATTAACATAATTTAACAACTGTGCGATAAGTTGACAAGGTGGGTTAGCCCACGCATTATGCTTTGATAAGTCAAGCTGAAATGCATCACCTTTAGGATGAGTCAACGACCTATATTCAGAAACCTGTTTGTTATGTTCTGCGGCGAACATATCAACAGTAAATGGACCCCATCGTGATTGAGCGAGGTTAAACCATTTCTTATTTAGCATCCAATCGGTTGCTAATAACTCCTTGACTGTTTTCTGGTAGTCGGGCACAAGTCGAGAGAGCATGTCAGGAAGATGGTTATGTATTCCTGGTATGTGTGTTATATTAAAAGCGAACTTGGCAATAATGTCATGCCAGCGGCTCACCAACTGTGAATCAGGGTTCATATCTTTTAAGTATGTTAAAGACTTTTGGTCACAGGCGACAGTAAAGTAACTTCCATAAAGGTAGTCTTTAAACTGTCTTAGCGCAGTAAATATAGCAAGGAGCTCTTGTTTAACGGTAGGGTAATTCCGTTGACTCTTATTATAACTCTTGCTAAAGAATTGTATGCCTAGGTGGGTTAGCCCACGCATCATGCTTTGATAATTCAAGTTGAAAGGCATCACCTTTAGGATAAGTTAACGACCTATAATCAGAAACCTGTTTGTTATGTTCTGCAGCGAACATATCAATAGTAAATGAACCCCATCTTGATGTTAAACCATTTCTTGTTAAGCATCCAATCGGTTGCTAATAACTCTTTAACTGTTTTCTGGTAGCCAAGGACAAGTCGAGAGAGCATGTTAGGAAGATGATTATGTATTCCTGGTATGTGTGTAATGTTAAAAGCGAACTTAGTAATAATGTCATGCCAGCGGCTCACCAACTGTGAATCAGGGTTCATGTCTCTTAAATATGTTGAAGACTTTTGATCACAGGCGACAGTGAAGTAACCTCCATAAAGGTAGTCTTTAAACTGTCTTAGCGCAGTAACTATTGCAAACCCTCTCCTGATGTCACTTCCATCATACGCCCCGACGATGTAATGGAAGCAATATTACGCTATCCCAATTAGGGACCAGGCCCCGACGGAATCCACATCCTTCTCCTGAAGGCCGCAGTGGAGCGCTCTACCAAACGTCCGACGCCAATAGCCCACTGATTAGACTCCTTGCCGAAGCATTCACTGAGCTACTGAAGACGGGTACCTTCCCTGCAGCCCTGAACTGCAGCCACCTGACAGATCACCCAAAGAAGAAAGCCAATGCAGATATTACCTCTCCCGCCGACTTCCGCCCCATCACTCTTACGCAAATAGTCAGAAACATCTTGAAAATTCGCCACCTCGGCTCTGCTACCCATGCTACCCAAGCTGGCTTCAAATCACGGTACTCTTGTCATACCCAAGCACTTGCCGCCATGGAATCTGAGTCACAGTCAGAATCACCTCTGTGGTACGGATTAGGTCTGCGCCGTGTAGTGCCGCGGAATGGGTTAGTGCAGAATATGAAATACCGAGAAGGACCAGGTTATCCGTCATAATCCGGTCGAGGAGCGAGGATGGGGGTAAGCTAATGCCGCACCAGACCCCGGATGAATTCGGTATGTGTTGGCTGGCCTGGATCGGAAGTATCATAGGCGGAACCAACAAGCGCGGTGATTTGGTTTGAACCGAAATTTGGAAGTTGTATAAATACGGCCTCCGGTCAGTCTAAAATATCAAGATCAATTGAGATAATACATTGGTTTTTATTTGTATTTTAAATAATTTAGTACAAGCTCTTTTTCCAATATTTCCAAAGTGTTCTAAATTCACTTTGATGGCTCCGATAGCCTGAGTATTTGGTATGACTCATCTACTTGTACCTATTTGAGACATTAGTAGATGTAGGATATTATAAATTAAATTTTATAATCTCAGAACTACGACTTATAGATTTTGGTCCTCCCGCCAATCTCCAAAATCCAATAAGTCTTTTTCTTTATTTAACTTTTCTTCAGATGGAACTTTATTTATATCAGCTAATGTATTAACGCCACTTACGTTATTATGTCTATCTACAAATTAGGCAAGTGGTCATGAACACTTAGTACTTCTAGTGAAAATTATTCAATAAAGAACAGCTAGAGGTACGCCCTGTGTGATCGAGGATATTTAGGCTCTTAACAAGAGGCAGTCCCGATCATTCTTATACAAGCTACCATTGCTAAATCCTAACTGACTAGATTGTATTTTAGTTTAATATAGTTTGAAACCTAGTAATTTCCATCGAAGTTTACAAAGTAGTACTTCAAAAGCATGATTAGGCGGGATATGGGAAACATCTGTTGATGTGTTAGGGACGGGTGAGGGTACGGTGGTTCTTCAACATACTGGAGAAAAGATCCAAGGTGTTTGTGGAGGGTCCAGACACCGTAGAAGTCGTGGCACTCCTGTAATTGCTGAAGGAGGTCAGGGCCAATGGGCGGCAGTTTTTGACCTACCAGGATGCGTTGAATCAGTTGTTAGATGCAGATAAAGTGGCTGGTAGTGAACTTGTGGCTACCGGGGCAGACAGGGCAGAGACAGCCGTCGGTGCGGTAGTCGAGCAATGTGAACATGTACGTATTCGTTACAATCATAGCACAGAGCTGGATTGGTGTAGACTCGAAGCAGCGATTGAAGTTGTCGTGTCTGGCTGTGTCTCAGTTTGAGGTTGGCGGTTTACCCAAAACCAGTTGGTAGTAGTATTGGCACCGGGCCATTGTCGCGATTTCCTTGTTGGACCAACGTTTTGTTGAGTTCTACCTGATGTCGTCACAGCGTCGGCGGAGGGCTACATGGTCCGGTGTACGCCTGCCCATGGTTTTGTGTACAGTTTTCAGATGAGCAAAGATACTGTACGGGAAGCGCAGTGATGGTTTGTCGTGGGCGCAGGCGGGCTGCGTCAGAGGGGTAAGTGGATTTGTGCTGGCCATTGAGTCGAGTTGTATTCACAGGCAACCTCCGAGGTAGTCCGCAAATGGTCGCGCGGGAAGCAGTGCCCAAAGTTTGGCTTGCCTGGTGCACACTTAACAGAGTCGTGTTTACCATTCCACTTGCCATCACGTTTTGTGATGTTGTAACCAGACTTCTTGCAAGGTGCTCTCTACTTCCTTTCACCCTTTGGCTCAGTAGAAGTAAAGCCTTTACCACCTCCAGCAGTAGTGCGAGGTTTCTTAGTATTACGCGCAGTGTTATTCTCTGTCGCGGTACGCTTAGCGGGCTGGGTAAGAACGACCTTCATACGATCATAGCCTCTGACAGGGTTAGGTTTGTCAAGAGGGTGGTCTATTGTAGCTTCCGAGCTATAGAGATTAAGATTTGAGGTTTTACCCACTTCAGCAGCGGAAACTGGCTTAGTGGTAACCCTGTTGGTTGGTAAATCAGAGGGCCTCAGGTTCGAACCCCGGCTCGGAATAAATTATTCTTTTGGTATAGGAAGAATATCGGCCACATCGGATAAGATCGAAGGGTCAGAAACTGCGGCAGCGACTAGCTCCTTTAGAAACTCATCTTTGCGGTTCAAATGAAGTCAAGATTGAGAAGATCCAACCACTCGTTGTCGAGTTATTTAAAATCCTCAATCACACAGGACGTACCTCTAGCTGTTCTTTATTAAACAATTTTCACTAGAAGTACCAAGTGTTCATGAACACATGCCTAATTTGTAGATAGACATAATAACGTAAGTCAAGTTAATATATTGGCTAACATAAATAAAGTTACATTTGAAGAAAAGTTAAAAAAGAAAAAAGACTTATTGGATTTTGGAGATTAGCGGAAGACCTAAACCTGTAAGTAGTAGTTCAGAGATTATAAAATTCAGTTTATAATATCCTACATCTACTATCGTCTCAAATAGGTCCAAGAAAATGAGTCATACCAAATACTCAGGCTATTGGAGCCATGAAAGTGAATTTAGAACACTTTGGAAATATTGAAAAGAGAATTTGTATTAAATTGTTATAAATACAATTAAAAGTCAATATGTTATCACATTTGATCTTGATATTTCAGACTGGCCGGAGGCCGGTATTTCTACATCACTTGGCCCAAGCTTCAAACGGGAATTTACTGACCACTTCTTCCCATCAATCTTTCCTGAACCACTACAGCGAGTATGAGAACCATACCATATGTTCATACATTCTAACATACATACTTGTCATTTTTGAAATAAATAATATTATCCCTATATTATCATCCGTACATAATAGTCCGACAGATTGACTCATAAATGTATCCATCAGACTCAGATCGTAATTCCTGTCAATAGGGGGATACCGCAATATGGCCTGCCATACCTTTGCACAATTATTGAGAATATTGAGGATTTCTGGCGTATATGGTCTCCACTCTTGCAAATGATTACGTCTATGGCCATGTTATTTACTTGTCCTACTTGTTCGTTTTGGATAGTTTTTGATTTATACTGAGCAAAGCTTTACAGTTGTTTTCTGTTAAAGCTGTAGGCCTGTATACTCTGTGACTCTGTGAGTCTGTAGTATGTAAATATACGAATATATGAATATATACATTATCTCCATGTGATTGGGCGCCAAATAATAACTAGATTGGTTTGCAACATATATTTTAAAATGCACCATATTCCATATCTCGTCTTTTGGAACCCCCATATTTCATATTAAATGCCAAATTTTCTCCATATTACATATTTCGGGATTTTCCAAAATTGCCCATATTACGTATTTGGACCTTATAATATGGCCGATTATCCCCCATATTCAAACTCCATATATATGGAGTCCCAGGCCTGCTCTGGAGGACTTCTTGTGTTTTGTAGTGTTTACTATCGTGCGGAGAGATATTTTAGTATTTACACCAAGAGAGAGAGAGAGAGAGAGTATGACAGTATGTACAACAATGAAAAATGGTGAATTTTGAAACGCTCTATGAATGGTTTACAAAAAAAGAATGCATTCGTCATGTTTGGCTATTAGACAAATCACAATCAGGGGTTGATCGTGCTTTTCAATCTTTTGGACCGCCGCGCCAAGAAAATTGAGCGCTATAGTACTCTCTCAACTATTTTTCATTGTCATTTTTTTTTTAAATTTACAAAAAAATTAGTAGAGAGAGACGCAAAATTTTTATTTTCTTTATCTTTAAAAATATATATCACTAAATACTACTTTTTTTGGTGTCAATCTATTCATAGCCTCCTTTAAAAAAAAACTGTTTATTATCTGTTTTTTTTTTTTTGAAATAAAAAAACACTTTACACATAGCCTTCTAAAATAGACACTTTACGCTAAGCTCATATTAAACGATATGGGGGTACGGAATAGAAGTTGAACGTATACGCATATTTATTCGAATTTAAACGGGAATATTGTGATCAAAAAGGCCTACCTAAGTTCTTTTATAGGACTGGTTCGTATCGTGATACAAACCTCAATGTTTAGACCCGCGAGTTGCACCTATGAGCATACAAAGGACCGTATATGAAATAAAGGGTGAACGTAAACGTGTATTTATTCGTTTTTTTAAGGTTTAACGGAAAACGGTTAGCTTTACAGTTTACAGTTTAGACTTGGTTGTTTTTTTAAATACACTCTTGTTGTGGGTTGAAGAGATATAAGTAATTATTTATCTAAATGAATAGCAGCCTAATTTTTTTTTAAAACAAACATACAAAAGAAAGTAAGCTATGTAATATGTATTAAAAAAAATACCTATGAATTTTTTTAAAATATGTATGTAAATATTATGTATTTACTACACATAGATAATGTTTTTTTGTTTTGTAAACAAATACTTGCCTTTTAAAAAAAAGGGGTTTAGTCAGTTTTTTAGCAATACGATTTACTCTTGTTTGCCATGGGTTTCTACATAGCCTCCTAAATTGTACAAATTTTAGTCACAAGTTTTTTAGGCACATGAAAACTTGAAAAGCTCTTCCTGAAAACCTGAATCCTGCCAGCTCCCACTCCTCCCAGCGCTCTAAATATTGAGTATTGATCCGTTTGAGTGGGGCGTAACGGCGGTGGCGCTTTATAGTAGTGACTACTGAGTACTGAGAGCCCTGACTACGAGTGTATGAATAAAACTATCCCACCTGAGCGAATGTATCTGTCATAATCTCATAGATATCCAGACTTCAGATTTGAATACTTATCGAATATTATACTAAACCCTATTAGTGATATTTAGAATTGAGTTCGATCTGATGCCTGATAGCGTCCTGTCCTAATGTCCCAGTCCCCAGATGCAGAACTTATAGGACATTCTAACAAGTCCTGTCCTAAGCCTTTTAGGACTCTCGAACAAAGTGACGTTTCCCGGAATACACCTATTTACGTTTCCAAGTTGCAACCTGGTGTCCTAGGGACCTGGACTGCTGGTCCCTGCATTTTTATATATATTTCGTCTGTAGTTTGTACTTTGTGCCCTAGGGCCCAGCACCTAGCGGGCCTGGAGTCCTATGACCTGAGCTCTGTGGTCGGTTGGACCAGAGACCCGAGTCCTGAGGCCTGAGCCCATGACCCCTGCTTTGAGTCTGTGACTATGACTGAGTTTCTGCCTGTAAAATTGTATATAATTTTTGTATTATTTTTTTTTGTAGGAGTTTCGGGACCCCTGAATTTTGGCAGGTCCCGAACGATGAGTCAAGATTCCGGAAATTCATATTGGGTTTTTTTTTCAGGACCCAAGCCAGGGTTAAACGTATATAACCAGGCCCTGATGATTTTTGAGTGTCATTCTCATGGGTCATACTTAAAATTGTCTATGTATATTCACGAACAGAGCAAAAGTGTCTACGAATATACATAGACGATGACGCCATGAGTAAGTTCGAGAACTTCGTAGCAGAGGGTTTTCTAGGCCCGTGCTTTTCCTTCTCACTACGAGTGTTATAATTATAGTTAATAGCCTACGATGTTAGTAGTACAAGTTCGCTCGGGAATAGATAGAGATAGTTCTCGGCGGACTATAAAAGCAGTCTACGTCCAGCGTTAGAGTTGAGACTCTCACTAAGAACATATGAAAAACAAGGACGAAGCGGACTAAAGACTGCTTATATCGTAAACCTAAGAATAAAGCTACTACTACCGAATTTTGGGATTTTATGATTTTTTGGCGCCAAAACTGTGATAATCATTTTTTTGGGCCGACTTTTGGATTTGGAGAGTAAGGACCGAATTAGGGGAAATTCGAGGGACCTCATAATATAAGCGGCTGGAGATGCCCTTCAAGGATTGTCTCGACTAACAGGGGATTGATGTTGATCATAGGACGGCACTCTCTCTCAACGATCTCTAAGCGTGATAACGGCTGTAAGTTTGGTAGGACCAGGTACCCCGTTATCAGTGCGACTTTGTAGTACAGTACTAGGCTTAAAAGAGCTTGGGCTCAGAAGACGTGCGGACACGCTACCGTGGGATTTATCCCAGTGGATCGAACGGCATTTGGTGCGGAATATTAAGTAGAAACTCACTTTGTGGGAAAAGTAAGAGCCTTATTTTTCTAAAGCCCATGGTTGCTTGCGACTCCGCTTTTTAACCTTCGCAAACGTTAGGGCCTCTGAGTTAGTAACGTCTCGGACACGTTGAGGTACGCCCAAGCTGCCACAGCTGAGGATCACTAAGAGAGCATAAACTAAGATATGTCGGGCAAAGGACACAGTACGCCAAACAAGTCGGCCCAATCGGCTGAACAGGTCTGGACCCATAACAAGGAGGCCAAGTTAATATAAATTAGGGAGAATTTGGCCGGCCTGGCACAATATCAACAACAAGTTGCTAACTTACAGTAGCAAGTGGGGGGTGCCAACATGGCGCAACGATGTTTGTCGCGGAAGCAGTAAATCTGGGGCATGAGATGCCAGAGCAAGTAAACCTCCAGTATGCAAGCACATTCTTGAGTGACCGTGCTCTGGCGTGGTTCAGGAAGAACCAGGGCAGCATAGCGCAGTGGGCCAATTTCAGCCAGCAGATACAAGACATTCTTTTGCCACCAAACTGACAGACGGAATATAGAGAAAAGTTGATGGCGATAAGGCAGACCGGCGCTGTGCGAGCTTATATCGAGAAGTGTTACTTAATATACCAAACATGCAAAAAAAAAAACGAGGCTGTGGCCAATACATCAAGGGACTTGACGACCAGTTGAAGATGGAGGTACGCTTGAAGTTGGCTAACGAAGACAGTTTAGTAGAAGCAATAAAACTTGCAGACATTGCAGGTTCAATCATTCAGAAGTCACGTGGTGCACGTGACAAGGCAAAGGACTCGAGTCAGGGCAGAGATGGAAATGGCAGCAGAGACAAGTGCAAGAAGTGTGGGAAGACTGGCCGTTTTGCCAAGGATTGCTAATTGACCGTCGTGCAGTATCGGCCATACTGGACAGTGGGGCTTGTAAACTTCGATGGACATAATAACGTAAGTCACGTTGATACATTAGCTGATATAAATAAAGTTCCATCTGAAGAAAAGTTAAAAAAAGAAAAAGACTTATTGGATTTTGGAGCTAATGTCTCAAATAGGTCCAAGTAGATGAGTCATACCAAATACTCTATAAACTAAATTTTATAATCTCCGAACTACTACTTATAGATTTTGGTCCTCCCGCCAATCTCCAAAATCCAATAAGTCTTTTTTTTTTTTTTTAACTTTTCTTCAGATGGAACTTTATTTATATCAGTTAATGTATTAACGTGACTTACGTTATTATGTCTATTTACAAATTAGGCAAGTGGTCATGAACACTTAGTACTTCTAGTGAAAATTATTCAATAAAGAACAGCTAGAGGTACGCCCTGTGTGATCGAGGATATTTAGGCTCTTAACAAGAGGAAGTCCCGATCATTCTTACACAAGCTACCACTGCTAAATCCTAACTGACTAAATTGTATTTTAGTTTATTATAGTTTGAAACCTAGTAATTTCCATCGAAGTTTACACGTCGGCGTTTAGACGCTTCTATTTTTGGAAGAGTCGTCTGGCATTTCGAAAGTTTGGATTCGAAGAATGAGGCGTCGCGACGCGCATCTGTTATTTATATCGCACCGTCCTGTGTGTAAACATTCATTCATGTCCTGGTCAAATGTTCTCCACGGTGGTGGGACGGCTACAACTGTATCGGAAACGTCCAGCACGTCCACATCGCCATGGTCTCGGATATGCTGCACACGGGATCGGTCGTAGTACAAGTACACGGCGTACGTCTTGTCAACGTCAAAGATATGCTTGTCTAACCAGTTCATCACAGCCGCTGTGTATCGTACTCGCAGACCAAAAGGGTCATGCCCCCACTCGAAAGTGTCAGGATTGACACGGATATGGACACTGTCCTGAATATTTGTTGAGATGAAGACCATACGGGACACATGGTCTCATTTTTATGTTGATGCTTATCAGTTTCGTGAATGAGTGTATTGTTGTAGATGCTGTCCCCGCGATATCCACCCACAGACACTTCGTAGTCGACCCCAAATGTCAAGCATAAATTGAGCCCTTGGTTGAGTGCTATTTGCTTTCGACGTAACTTGATCAAATCGCGGTGGCGTTTACTCAATTCACCCTTGGGTGCAGGCTTGCCACACAGACATGATGAGTCAAGATGGACATCGCGAACATGCGTTGTGAGTGCACTCGTGATTGAAAACGCTTTTCCACACGGACACTTGTATGGGAGTGTATGTGTACGTATATGGACTTTGAGAGCACTGGATCTCGCCGTAGTGTAGTTGCAGTTCTCAAATGTACATTTGTAAGGTTTGTCACCAGTGTGTGTGCGTATATGGACTTTGAGAGCACTGGACTGCGTAGAAACATAGTCGCAGTTCACTTGGCCTCCGTGGCTTGCGTCTTCTCATGTAACTTGTTGTCCACGATATACCTTGTAGGTAACAGATGTAAACTTCGATGGAAATTACTAGGTTTCAAACTATATTAAACTAAAATACAATTTAGTCAGTTAGGATTTAGCAGTGGTAGCTTGTGTAAGAATGATCGGGACTGCCTCTTGTTAAGAGCCTAAATATCCTCGATCACACAGGGCGTACCTCTAGCTGTTCTTTATTGAATAATTTTCACTAGAAGTACTAAGTGTTCATGACCACTTGCCTAATTTGTAAATAGACATCATAACGTAAGTCACGTTAATACATTAGCTGATATAAATAAAGTTCCATCTGAAGAAAAGTTAAAAAAAGAAAAAAGACTTATTGGATTTTGGAGATTGGCGGGAGGACCAAAATCTATAAGTAGTAGTTCGGAGATTATAAAATTTAGTTTATAATATCCTACATCTACTAATGTCTCAAATAGGTCCAAGTAGATGAGTCATACCAAATACTCAGGCTATTGGAGCCATCAAAGTGAATTTAGAACACTTTGGAAATATTGGAAAAAGAGCTTGTACTAAATTATTTAAAATACAAATAGAAACCAATGTATTATCTCAATTGATCTTGATATTTTAGACTGACCGGAGGCCGTATTTCTACATAGCCCCCAGTAGCTTTTAGAACTACGAACGTACGTTAAGATACGATCTAGTTGGTAAAGCGAAAACCAAAGTAAAAACGGTTTCGGTCATGACTTATCGAGTAAGTATGTGCCTATATGTACGAGTTCAAGACTCATGTTGTACTCTATGTCGTTTAGTATTTGGTCCAGTAACCATTTCCGATGTAGGCGCCTTACGTTTATTATTTGGTAAGGTAATAGCCAAAGGCTATTCTTCATTAGTAAGTAAGTTTGAACAATTTTCTGCACTGTTGGTAAGCAGATCAGAAAGTTTAGTCACGTAGGAAGTAGGTGGCAAATAGGGAATTTCAGATCCGTCAGGGTTTGTAGTCACCTGAGGAAACCCTTTTCGTTTATCTCGTGTGTTCTTATGTAAACGCTTATTCCATTTCTTATTAAAGATACGAAGAAAGTCGCGAGATTCACGAAATGCATCGGAGGTTAGCCAAGCTACTGTCCCATCCATGAAACGGATCTTGTAGTAAGTGTAACCGTCTTCGGATGTTTTATCAATTATATCTTTGACTTGTGACTCCATAACTGGTATATCAGAATCAAATGAGCGAGCGAATGAGAGTTCGGAGGTAGGGATACGGTGAGTGCCTAGATTGGTTGCGCTAGTACCATCAATGTTATTCACTTCGTAAGTATCACTCTTCTCATCATGGTAGGAAATAACAAAAGGTCCTATCGTCTTAGAAGAGAGTTCGGTAACGTTGGCGTTTCGATTTATAATGTTAACGTAATCGCCGACTTTGAACTGAACAATGTTCTTAGTGTTATTCCATCGGTCATACGCTTTAAGTAGGACGCGATTCTTGTGCTCGAGTAAACAGGGGTAAACAACGTTCTGCATATGCTCGATCTTTTGTAGCCACGGGGTAGCGTGTTTCTCGGGCGCAGTTTTATCAAACGTTGCTTGTAATTCACTATAGCGGCCAAAGAAATAGTGAAACGGAGTGTTCCAGTTTGAGGATTCATGCAGTTATTCATTTGAGTCTGAACCCATTTCAAATGATAAGGCCACATATCCTCAACGTCGTCTAGTGCGGTACGCAAGAGTTTCTTAAGATCTCTATGACGTGTCTCATTTGCACCCCTGCGTTTGAGGTTTGTAAGGAACACCACGCCTATGGGTCATGCCTGATACGAGTATAAGTGCCTCCATTACGTCGGTACAAAACTCACTACCGTTATCAGAACATAGTACTCGGGGAAACCGAAGTCATTAAAGACGTGATAGCATAATTCTGCCACTGTTTGTGGACGTTTGTTCGGTATTGCATAAAGCAAGTTATAGCCCGAAGCCACACATAAGAAATGACAGATATATACATCGCCAGTATGCTTGGATCGCGGGAGTTTAACCAAATCGACTATGACTCGGCGCATCGGTTGGTCTTCTGTCACACTTTTTTAGGGGTGCCCAACCGTATCGCTTGATCTGGTTCTTTTCACAATCAGTACAGCGTCGGTATACTTCACGTATGGTTTCTTTCAGCGCCGGGTGATCAAGCCCTGCACGAATAGCCATTTTATAAGTATGCTCATATGCTCGATGCGTTAAATTATGTATAATTTTAACTCTACTTTCGAGCTCCTCTAAGTCAGTCAGATTCTGCGTAACGCTGGCTGGATGAACCATAGTCCTGTTGGAAAGGGCAACCTCAGTATCAGGAGGGTAGAGTCCTGAGATACATAATTGACAACATTGATTGTTGAAGTATCTTCTTCAGTTGTTTCGCAACTCCTGGCTGTTCTTTAAGCAGCGCTTTAAGTAGTTGAGTGCGAGCTTCAGGTTCTCTTAGAGTTTTGAGTCTTTGATCCATGGCCTTAGCTAGTTCCATGTTTTTTACGATCTAATGCCGTTTCAATCGGCATAACCTCGACTGCAATCTTGTTGGGTGCATGTGTTGTACGAGTCTTGAGCTTTTGTTCAAACTCTTTAGACTCTCCTCTAGTTTAGCTAAGAATTCGGTTGAGGGTTTCCACTTAGTGGTACCTGCAGGACCGATGCGACAAACAATGGTGTGTTTCCAAGGCGTCTTCTTAATAGAATAGGATCCCTGATACAAGAACGTGTCGGTTTTCACGGGTCGACATAAATAGGTTCGTCTTGAATCATATTAATTAAATCACGTATCCATGGGTCGGAGTTACGTAAGGGACAACACAGCGTAATGGTAGATTTAGTAATATTAACATAATTTAACAACTGTGCGATAAGTTGACAAGGTGGGTTAGCCCACGCATTATGCTTTGATAAGTCAAGCTGAAATGCATCACCTTTAGGATGAGTCAACGACCTATATTCAGAAAACCTGTTTGTTATGTTCTGCGGCGAACATATCAACAGTAAATGGACCCCATCGTGATTGAGCGAGGTTAAACCATTTCTTATTTAGCATCCAATCGGGTTGCTAATAACTCTTTGACTGTTTTCTGGTAGTCGGGCACAAGTCGAGAGAGCATGTCAGGAAGATGGTTATGTATTCCTGGAATGTGTTTATATTAAAAGCGAACTTGGCAATAATGTCATGCCAGCGGCTCACCAACTGTGAATCAGGGTTCATATCTTTTAAGTATGTTAAAGACTTTGATCACAGGCGACAGTAAAGTAACTTCCATAAAGGTAGTCTTTTAAACTGTCTTTAGCGCAGTAAACTATAGCAAGAGAGCTCTTGTTTAACGGTAGGGTAATTCCGTTGACTCTTATTATAACTCTTGCTAAAGAATTGTATGTAGCGCGGTTTTACCATTTATCGTTTTGGTAAAGCACTCCACCTACCGCTCGATCTGAAGCGTCGGTTTGCTACTTGGAATGGGACATCCATCCAGGGTACTGCATGATGGGTGCGTCCATTACTTTACTTTTGACTAGTTTAAATGCATCACATTCTTTAGTCCAAAGCTTTCCCCAAAGGTCCTTTGTGCAGCCGTAGGTGACTGAAAGGCTTTTAAGTAATGAGAAAGATGCGGTACCGAATCCGAGAAGAAGTTAACAAACCCACACAGAGTTCACA
>LUCW03002192.1:147500-161917 GCA_001586965.3 Sphaeroforma sirkka | reverse complement strand
CACTCTGCTCCCTATTAATGCGCTTATTCCCGTCTCATAATCACAACCACACATCCGATCATCCCGTACCCACGCTTGCACACATGCTTAGCCCAGGATATGGACAACAAACTTGACCAGGCGAACTGGAGATCGTCAAAAGCCCACGCAACCGCCTCGTGCGAAGAAAGTCACCGAAGGGTTTCTAGTGCCAGCGGTGTGTATCATCTTTCCTTTGTCCCTTCTGCACTTTTAGAAAGCTCAATATTGGCCGTCTTTTCCCAATTTTCTTTTCGTGATAGTTAGTGCCAGCTTATCCTTTGTCCCTTCTGCACTTTTGGAAAGTTCCAATCTTCGCCGTCTTTTACTCGTTTTCTGTCCGTGATAGCTTTGTTTGTTTTAGGGGCGGGGGGCGGGGGTGTTTTTTGGTGTGGTTTGGGGGGTTGCTTTTGGCCTTTGTCGCTGATTGGGTTGTTTGTGCTTTAATATGCTGTTGTGGGTATAGTCATTGGTGCGACATGCTGTGCGTAGTACTGCGGCGCATAGATCTGAAGATTCAAATGTAGACACGCACAGATCTCATAGCACTTTAGTATCGCTGATACTTCCTAGAGAGTTCTCTTAAAATACCTTGGCTACTGTAGCTTTTTTTTGAAGTCAAGATAAAGCTAGGATATGCATTTCTGCATCTGGCTAAGACAGACATCACTGTATATAACTATTTTATATAGCTAAGACATCCGTCGCTATATACATAAATATATATATATTATAACTAAGTTAACTAAGTTATAATCGCTGGATTTGGCTAGGTTATGCATCACTATATACAACTAAGACATGCATCATCATATATAGTTAAGACATGCATCATTATATATATATATATATATATATATATAGCTACGGCATGCATCGCTATGCATAGCTAGGCCTTACATCATTATATACAGCTAGGACATAAATTACTATATATATATATATGTATCATTATTTTATTTTGGGATCTCCTCGTTCGCCGATGAGCTTAGCTATCCGTACTACAATGATACTGAGAGCATCACCTTTGGTTGAGCTAGAATAGATCCTGAGTATGCGGGTAGCTACTGGCGATGCATTCTTAGATTTCATTGTGAGCATCTCAACCACTTAACGGATTATGCGGAATGTGCTGTGTCTATGCAAATATATACATACACTCATCGTAAATGTTTTACAATACGTTTCCCTACTGCATAGACTATTGCAGACACGGCATGCATTTGCATATGTGTATATATATATATATATACATTATGAAGACCATGCCTCTCATCATCACTTTCTTTTACAACCAAATGTTGTTCTTTATTACATTATAGGACGCTACAGCGACTGCGCCAGAAACTGCAAGTACGGAACCAGTATCTGCCCCAGTTGTGAAGAGTAAAGCGGAGGCAAAGGCCGAGAGACGAGCTATACAGGTGTGGCATATTGGACTATGTACGACAACTAGTACATAGTTGTTTTATAGATCATATATATATATATATATATATATAAAACACATTCATACATACATACATACATACATGCATACATACATGCATACATACACATACATACATACATACCATACATACATGCATACATACATACATGCATACATATATACATACATGCCACATGCATACATATTGCCACATACGTACGTACATTGTATGCGCTGCATATACGTACGTTACGTACGTTACGTACAGCTAATGCATTGCGTACGTATATGCATACGTGCATGCACACACACGTACGCCATTAATACACATATGTTCCATAAACATATACATACTGTATATAACACATTATTGTACATTACGTATTGCGTGCGTACACATACGTATATTGTACATTGCATTACATGCATGTGCAATATTATGTACATATTACATAATATATATATGTATATAATATATATATTGTATTATATGATAATATTATATATATATATATAAATGTAAACAAACATATTATATGTAATATATATATATATACATATATAATATGCATATGTATGCATATATATATTATATGTATGTAATATATGTATAATATATATATAATATATATATATATATATATATATATATATATATATATATATATATATATATATATATATATATATATATATATATTTATATTTTATATTTATATTTATATTTATACGAATATACCGCAGCCAACTTAGGTATACTTGTATGGTCTCTACCCAAATATCAGGAAGGACAACGTGCGAAGAAGGCAGCGGCTCTGGGCAAAGCAGGCGCAAAGGGTAAATCCACAGACGCCAATGCGAAGAAAACCAAAGGTCTGTGGGCCAACGCAACGACTAACAACAACAAACAGCAACAACAGGTACATATGTATGGGGAGCCCTGTTTTTTATTCAGTACACCTATCGTACTATAACAGCAACAACAGGTATTTCTATGTATGGGGTTCCCTGTTTGTATTGAGTACACTTATCGAAATATAACAGCAACAACAGTGAAATGTGTATGGGGGGGAGCCTGTTTTTTTATTAAGTACACCTATCGTACTGAAACAGCAACAACAGGTATCTATGTATGAGGAGCCCTATTTATATTCAGTACATATATCTTACTAAACCAGCAACAATAGGTACCTGTGTATGGGGAGCATTGTTTTCTTCAGATCTCCAGGACGCTGTGGCGCGTGTACACTGCCAATAGACCACAAGTCACCAGCATACACATACATACGTTGATGGGGTGATAGTACATACACATACGTTAACGGGGTGACGGTACTGAAACGCAATCCATACGGCAATTGTAACCGTTTCATATAACTAACAATACAATACCTAGTCGTAATGTTTTATCCTACCAAAACCCTAGTCCTAATGTTTAATCCTATCTGGCGCGTCTGTAGTATGTTTCACATCCGTAGACCTGCTCTTAAGTCCGCATTCGTCCCGGTTCGTTTCCGTTTTTGTTTCCGTTTCCGTTTCCCTTTCCGTTTCCGGGACGTGCACTGCTTCCATGTAGTGTTGTGGGTGTGTTGTGATTCTTGGGCGTTTCCATTGCGTTTATCCGTAATATTTCCGTTCCATGGTGCGTTTCACTTTGCTCTCTTGCGGATCATAGCCCCTGGTGCCAGTACTAGACCCAATCTCCCCCAATACTTGATCGAGCAAACGTTTACCCAATCTCCCCCAATACTTGGTCGAGTAATCGTTTATGTTGTTAATTTATCAATCTTCGTAGTAATTATCGTTATACATGGCTGTCTCGATAGGCACTGCCACACATGGGACTGAATCGCCACCCACCCACATACACACCTATCAATACGTTTGTCTACGAGGGTTCAATATGCCGGTCCTTCCAGTTCTGAATTATTCGCGTTCTGCATAGTTTCAATTTTTCTCATTTCTGGAGAGTTCATATCTTTGAAAAAACCCTAAAACCCCTTCATACTACGCATACTCTAATCTTATCCATATGCCAATCCTAAATAATAGTCCTAATTATTCACATTTCTGGGTGCCCATTCTCTTTATACCACGCATACGCTAATCTTATCCATATGCCAATCCTAAATAATAGTCCTAATTATTCACATTTCTGGGTGCCCATTCTCTTTATACCACGCATACGCTAATCTTATCCATATGCCAATCCTAAATAATAGTCCTAATTATTCACATTTCTGGGTGCCCATTCTCTTTATATACCGCATACGCTAATCTTATCCATAAGCCAATACTAAATAATAGTCCTAATTATTCTCATTTCTGGGTACCCATTCTCTTTATACCACGCATACTCTAATCCTATCCATATGCCAATCCTAAATAATAGTCCCAATTGCACACTCTAATATTATCCATATGCCAATCTTGCAGAGCAAGGCGAGGCAAGGTCAAATAGCCTCAGGTGATCCCAAACATACGAAAGTGGCCACAAAGAAGTTTGTCAGTGGTCTGGAACTGTTCTCGCACTTACCAGTCAACAAGGTAGTACAGAACTATATGACTTGTGATAGTAGGTAATAAATAAGGCTGTGTTAGTATGATTGTAATATATAAATAAGTAAGGTAGTACAAAACTATATGACTTGTGGTAGTGGGTAATATATAAGGCTGTGTTAGTATGATTGTAATATATATATAAGTAAGGTAGTACAAAACTATATGACTTGTGGTAGTAGGTAATATATAATGCTGTGATAGTATGACTGTAATATATAAATAAGGTAGTACCAAACTATATGACTTGTGGTAGTGTGGATGTATTATACACGACTTGTGTTAGTCGGTAATATATCCAGTCAACAAGGTAGTACAAAACTATATGACTTGTGTTAGTAGGTATTATAGAAGGTTGTGTTAGTATGACTGTATTATCTAAGTGAGGTAGTATCAAACTATATGACTTGTGGTAGTGTGGATGTATTATACAAGACTTGTGTTAGTAGGTAATATATAAGGCTGTGTTAGTATGACTGTAATATATATAAGTAAGCTAGTACAATAACTTGTGTTGTGGTGTAAAGGGTAGTGTATATAAGGCTGTGTTAATATAAATGTAATATAATTAAGTCTGTGTTAGTACAAATGTATTACATATAAGTGAATATAGGATTGTATTGGTGCATAAATTCACGATAAGAAACAGTGACCTATGAAGTTGCCCCAATATGTATGTATGTATGTATGTATGTATGTATATATATTTAAATATATATATATATATATTTTATATGTTTATATGTTTTTTATATATACATACACACACACATTATGCATATATATATATGTAATATATATATATATATATATATATATATATATATATATATATATATATATATATATTGCATATACATGCATGTACGTGCATGCATGTATGCATATGTATGTGCATATATATATATAATATATATTATATTATATTTATATTTTTTATGTTTTTATATATATATATATATAAAAATACACACATATATATATATATATATATATATATATATGCACATACATACATGCATACATGCATGCATGCCACATACATACATACATACATACATACATAAATACATACATATAAAAAATGCATGCGTATATCAATATATATATATATATATATATATATATATATATATATATATATATATATATATATATATATATATATATATATATTAACCCCAAACCCTGGCACACATTATATCAGGTGCTGAACTCAACAACACTCAATGTCGATGTCAACGGGGCCATTCACCCGTCCGTTGTGCGTGTGGGTCTGTGGTACAATCGCAATGTGATCACTGGCAGCAATAGCCGCTGCATATACATGCTGGAAGCCTTCAAGGCGGTATGGGGTGTTGTTATGTATATGCTTGTAACATGTACGTCTCTGTGGCAAATCTTTTGTTTGTGTATATATGGATACGGAAGGAGATGTGGTGTGCGTACATTTAGATGTATATATGTATGAATATATAAATATATATATAGATACATATATAGATTTATTTAGATATATATATGTATATGCATATACATATATATATATATATAATATATATATATATATATATATATATATATATATATACAGGAACTGAATCCCGGGTGGTATGACAAGAGTTGAGGTATATCTGTTGTGTATAACTCCGTAGTAATGGCCACTGTACTTGCCTGTTAGAGGTCTTCACAGTGATACTGATTATAGTTAAGCAAGCTATGTATCCGGCGTTTTCATACCTGTGACAAATAATGGTTGTGTATATAGAGGGGAAAACGGGTATAGCGTAGGGTTTAAGCGTTTTGCTTGTGTGTATACCAATTAAGAACCGATGTGTGTTTTGTGTACCAACACGTGGGTGTAGGTATGCCTGTTGCATTGGGTGTAGGTATGCCTGTTGCATTGGGTGTAGGTATATCTGTGGCATAATAACCGTATGGGATGTCTTTCCGCCATCACTGTAACCGTATTGTGCCGTGTCTTCGTTTCCATTCGTCTCCACGCACTGTTATGTTTTGTGCTGTTTGGTTGATACGTTTTCTTTCAATTGGCAAACCCCACCCGCAGTCGTGCTTAACGCGGGTATCTGCTACCGTACGGTTACGTTTTGATCTTTTTGACCTAAGGGTTTTCTCCGTTTTCCCCAACCTCCTTTGTAGCTGTACCAGACTTTCGAGCCAGCCGCCGACAAAGAGTTGAGACGAGAATTCGATTCCGTACTGAAACCACACATAACGTATTTGTCCGAATGCCGACCATTGTCTGTGAGTATGAGAAACGCCATCAAGTTCTTGAAGCTGACCATCTCCAATCTGGACACAGATCTCACTCTGGAAGAGGTATGAGATATTATGTACTATGTATCTATGTATTTATGTATGTATGTGTATGTATGTATGTATGTATGTATATATGTATGTATCTATGTATGCATGCATGTATTTATGTATCTATGTATCTATGTATGTATTTATGTACATATGTATTTATGTATGTATGCATGTATGTATATACCTATTTGTCTATAGGTATGTAGGTATGTATGTATATATGTATGTATCTGTAGTCGTTTTGCCTGCATGTATGTACATAGTATTCACCTACCCAAGATGTGTACATTACTCCGTTGTTGTATGTTTATTTTGTATATATATATATATATATATATGTACCATCCCTAGGACTCTGTTTGTCTTCTACTATGAGGATATGGATACAGAAGTTACACTTAGACAAGAAGTTATATATATATATATATCTGTATTACAATTGCCTATATGTACGCACAAGGTATTTGCCTACCCGTACCTATAAATGGCGCAAGAACCCGGTTCTCCCGGTTCTGCAATGGACGGATCCGAATCCAAATCCAAATCTAAATATAAATTCAAATCCAAATCCAAATCCAAATCCGAATCCATTTTTTTTTCAGAGCTTGAGATTGCCGGAAAAGATAAACATCCGATACCCAGATATTAAAAAGGATTTATATTTACCTTCATTTGCTGCATGACACCACCTCTGCGCTGTACTGTCAACAATTTCGACCTGAATCTGAATGTACATCCAATTCTTTAAACCTTGAGCCAAATTTGAATTCGAAATCTATATATTGTAGTATATAACTGGTAGCTTATTACTGTAATTACCGTTTCCGTATATAAAAAGTTCCTTCGTTTAATCAGATTCTGAATATTTAACCCAAAATCTGCGCCAAATTTGATTTGGGTTTATTTCAGGTGCGTGAAAGGGTATACGATGCGATCGACAATTTCATAAACGAACGCATCATACTTTCCTGCACCCAAATATGCGCATATGGCCAAGACAGGTACGTATGACTAATAGCATACGGTACATTATGCGTAAATACATCTATATATATATATATATATATATATATATATATATATATAATATATACATATATATATATATATATATATATATATGTATATAAATAATATATATATATATATATACATATACATATATATATACGCATATATATATATATATATATTATATATATACAATGTATATACATATACATATGTATGTATGTGTGTGATGTGTGTTGTTGTGTGCGTGCATGCGTATATATACATGCACATGTATGTGCGTACGCACGTACGCGTTTTATGTATCTGTTTGTTTGTTTACGCATTTTGTGTGTGTGTATGTGCTGTATGCACGCAAAGTACATGATATATATATATATGATATGAACACACACATATACATATGTATTATTATAAATATTATATGTTGATGTGCGTGTGTATACGCAACGTGCATTATGTATGTATGTATGCATATATATATATATATATATATATATTAGCTTTGGATATTATAGGATATGTATTATTGTTTATATGATATATTATATATATATTTATATTTATATATATATTTAATATTTATATATGTATATATATATATATATATATATATATATATATATATATATATATATATATATATATATATATATATATATATATATATATATATATATATATATATATATATATATATATATATATATATATATATATATATATATATATATATATATATATTTATATTTATATTATATTATATATATATATATATATTCGTGTGTATACTCGATAGCTTCATTATAAACCTTTCTGATTCCCCATCACCCAGAGTTGAGAACGGGGATGTGCTGGCTATTCACGGTGCCTCAGGTGTAGTTGAACAGATCTTCATCCAGGCGCATGAGGAAGGAAAGACTTCCGTGTCATTGTGATTGATTCGAGGCCACGTTTGGAGGGTAAACGTTTACTGAAACGACTGACCAAGCATGGGATAGACTGCACGTACGTGCTGATCACCGGAGCGTCGTATGCACTCAAAGAGGTGTGTGCACGGGCATGTTCATGCAGTGAGGTGTATTCAATGGTGTTTGTTGGTGTGCGGGTGTTTGTGTGTGTTTGTGTGCGTGTGTTGGTGTGTGTTGGTATGAATGTTTGAGAGTGTTTTGTGTGTGTGTGGGGGGGGGAGTTTGTGTTGTTGTGTTGTTGTGAATGTTTGGGAGTGTTTGTGTGTGTTTGTTGTGTGTGTGGGGGGGTGTGTGTTGTGTGTGGGGGGGGTGTTTGTGTGTGTGTGTTCAAGCATACGATAGACTACTGAACGAACGCGCTCATCCGGAAACGTTGTATGCACCAAAGGGTATGTGCACACAGGAATATTCATACCGTGAGGCGTATTGAATAGTGTTTGTTGGTGTGCGGGTGTTTGTGTGTGTGTGTGTGTGCGTGTGTTGGCGTGTGTTAGTATGAATGTTTGAGAGTGTTTTTTTGTGTGTGGGGGGGGGGGGGAGGGATTTGGTGTGTTATGTTGTTGTGAATGTTTAGGAGTGTTTGTGTGTGTGTTTGTGTGTGTAAGGGGGGGGGGGTGTGTAGGTGTGTTTTTGTGTGTGTGTTTGTGTGTGTGGTGTAGTGTTATTGTTGTTGTGTGTGTGTGTGTTTGTGTGTGTTTGTGTGTGAGTGTGTGTTTGTGTGTGTGTGTGTATTTGTGTGTGTGCGTGTTGGTCTGGTGTGTGTGTGTTTGTGTGTGTTGGTGTGTAGTGTTGTTGTGAGTGTGTGTTTTTGTGAGTGTGTGTTTGTGTGTTTTTGTGTGTGTGTGTGTTGGTGTGTTGTGTTGTTGTAGGTGTGTATTGGTGCATTTGCTTTGAATGTAAGGGCAGTTAGTAATTGATCACAGTCAAGGCTCACACAGCCTGTCAATAGACTTACCCACATCTGCCGATCACAGTCACTCCCTATGCTCTGAACAACGTATGTGTAAGTTTCTGTATGTGATTCACTCCCTATGCTCTGAACAAAGTATGTGTAAGGTTTTGCATGTGAGTCACTCCCTATACTCTGAACAACGTATGTGCATGGTTGTAAGGTTATGCATGTGATGGTGTGGAGAGGCTTGATGGTTGGCTATATGGAGCACTGACTGAGCTACAATACACAGGGTTTTAGGTTTCAAGGTTTCCAGTGTAGGGTTAATGATGTGTGAAAGGTTATGTATGTCTAGGTCTGAAATGGCTGGTAACGCTTACTATAGTCTTCGTGATTGAGCTGAGCATAGTCTCTGCAGTGATCTTCTTGCGGCCGCTACTCGACTGTGACCACTGCGAAATACTCAAGCCTGGGTATAGCGATACGTATATGCATATGTAACATACGGAACTACTTTACGCATGTCTCTTCTTGTTCTGGTTAGTGCGTTCTTATGTATCTGTTGTGTACTGGGTGCTCCATTTGGTGTGAAAGATCCAATAAGGCTGTGCACAGCCCAATTTTCTTTTGGCATGATTCCCAATTCTCTGGGGTTCAAATCCTATTTATGTATTGTCAATTCGACTGCCAATATTTCCTGACCTGAATCCAATTCCCAATTCTTACCCAGGCGACCAAAGTGTTCCTGGGTGCGCATACGTTCTTTGCCAATGGTCATATGATGGCACGCACCGGCACAGCCGTGGTGGCTATGAATGCTAAGGTAGGCTATTGTTTTTAAGTGTGTGTGTGTGTGTGTGTGTGTATGTGTGTGTGGGTGTGTGTATGTATATGTGTGTGTGTGTGTGTGTGTGGTTATATATTGTATGTATGTATATATTGTATGTTTGTATATATCTGGGTGGCTATGAATGCTAAAATATGATAAGTGTGTGTGTATGTGTGTGTGTGTGTGTGTGGTTATATATTGTATGTATGTATTTATCTTTGTGGCTATGGATGCTGAGGTGTGCTATATGTGTATGTATGTGGTGTGTTTATAGAATACAGTGGTGTAGTTTGTGTGTGATTATATGTATGTATATATTGTCTGTGTTGTGTTTTGTGTGATGTATTTAAAGAATATTTCCGTGTTGTTGTGTGTGGTCTTATGCATGAATATACATACCTGACTATACTGTGTATGTGATGGGTATATATGTATGAATTATAGTCGTGTGGTTGCTTGTGCGTGTATGTGTGTACCTGTCCATAGTATATATATATGTATGCCTGTCTAATGTATATATATATACCTGTATATAGTATGTATGTGATGTATATCAATTGATGAACTACAGCCGTGAAGTTGTTTGTGCGTGTATGTGTACACCTGTCTGTATGATTTTTATAATGCATATACCTTATTTTATATACCTTATAGTATATATACTATTAAAGTGTATATAGTATGCCACGTACAGCTGGAAGTAAGTCACAGTTGCGGTATGTTCATGCTTTGTTCTTCACTTTAACCTGAATGCCAACTTGTGCTGCTGTGCGTTTCTATTATCCTGTTCAAACGAGCGGATACCGTATTGCGTCGAGATATGTATACAGGTTTCATAATTAGCGCAATTCATTATTTCTCTGTTAATATATATATATATATATATATATATATATATATATAAGCAAAAGAACCACATTGTTCATGTCTGTTCTATGAAGTATTCTACATCTAATTGAAACCACTTCAGATATCTCCACATCTTCCACACACCCAATCAATATACCTGTCCTGTATTCATATCTATACATAAGCTTTACAAGCTGTTTCAAACGCTATCTTACATTTTGCACCACCTTTCGGTGCCTTCGTCCCGGTTTACAGGCACAAGGTATTCCGGTGATTGTCTGCTGCGAAACGTACAAGTTTTGGGCGGCGCGAGTTCAAACGGACTGCTTTGTGTACAACGAACTTGGTATGTGAATACGTACCTAAACGTTTTTATGGTGTGCGTATGAACCTGTATATGTTTTTATTGTGGAAGCCCGCCATTGCCATTAGTACGTTTATTCGGCGGGGCTGGCCTTGACCTGTCATGTATAAACGTCTTGGTAAGGGATGCATAGCTGTACTGTCATCTCCAGTGCTATAGTCACCATGTACTTGTACGCACGTCACACTGTACGTATGCCTATGCGTATGAGAGGTTAGGTATTGGTGTAGATGTGTGTGTTTAATAACCCACCTTGTAATCACGCCTGTGGTGTGTAGGCGAGACTCCTTCACAAATACACTTCTGGCAAGAGATTAGTCTACGCATGCGATATACTTATAATTCACGGATCGGGTTGCCTCGGCAAGGCGACATACCTACAAAGTATTTATTCGAATTCGCCCATATTTCGGTACACCCGACAATTGGTTTCAATCTAATTTATTACAATATGGCTGCATCTGATAGTACACATGATTGCTCTATTTTCATACGACAAAGTTCGGAACATACGCCATATCTACCCGTCCTATGCTCGTGCTTAACCGGGCCACTTGCAGTACGTCTTCTAATACGACAATATATATGACTGTATCACATATACCTGCAGAACTAAACCCCCTTGTAACTTGCGAAGCTTATTCAGATACTAGATCACATTACTCTTATCAGAGATACCTACACGTTTAGGGTTTTAGGGTTAAATATTTAGGGGTTTTAAGGTCAAAAATTCAGGGTTCAGCTCGAATCGTCCTTCTAACCCGTGAATCTCATACAAATACGACCACACCACACTGCCCTATCAGACATCCCCACAGATCTGATCCCCCCACCCAACCGAACCGACGATGCCGCGCCCTCTCCGCTAGACAAGGACGATTTACCTACCAACATTGGCATGATCAATATAGTATACGACGTCACCCCGCCCGAGTTCATAGACATGATTATCACGGAGATTGGCATGATCCCCTGCAGCTCTATACCCGTGATCCTGCGAGAGTATGATGTGTACAAGAAGGAGGGTGCGGCGGTGGTGTGAGGCTATTTATAGAAAGGCCTGCGGACCAATCAGAATAAAGCTTAGCCCGTCATGGTCGTAGTTGGTTGTGCTTGGAGATGTGGTTGTGTCAGAATTAGTTTTTAAAATTGGTACCGAATTAGTTCAGGACGTCTCGTGGTACACACAACGAAACCGAAAGAAAGTGCGGTACAAACTACGTAATCTAATCCAATCGAAAGGTCCAAAAGTGTCTATGCGTAAGAATATGTCCTGCAAAGGTGACCGGATTGTCATGCGTATAGGTGTAGGTACGTGGCATTGTGGCCAATTTGTCAATGGTGTGCTACTTAAAACGTACGTGTTTTGATTCGGAAAAGGTATCCGATTGACCGAGTACTGAGGTAGCAATCCGTTTGCCACAGAATAAGACGCGTAGATATTTTTATTTTTTTATATTCTTTGTACCCTTTCCCTTGTGTGTGCACAGACTATAGTCTCCCCACCCCTTCTAATCTTCTATTGCTGAAGTGTGTTCATGAAACCACATTTGCTGTTATGATGACAGATACAACTACTGAATTGCCACAGAGTGAGACGCGTAGATATCTTTTTTGTTCCCTTAATATTCTTTGTAAGTGTGTTCCTGCAACCACATTTGCTGTTATGATGACTGAATTGCCACAGAGTGAGAGCGTGTAGATATCTTGTTTATTCCTTGATATTCTTTGTGTGTTCCTGCAACCACATTTGCTGCTATGGTGACTGAATTGCTACAGAGTGAGAGCGTGTAGATATCTTGTTTATTCCCTTGATATTCTTTGTGTTCCTGCAACCACATTTGCTGTTATGATGACTGAATTGCCACAGAGTGAGAGCGTGTAGATATCTTGTTTATTCCCTTGATATTCTTTGTGTGTTCCTGCAACCACATTTGCTGCTATGGTGACTGAATTGCTACAGAGTGAGGCGTGTAGATATCTTGTTTATTCCCTTGATATTCTTTGTGTTCCTGCAACCACATTTGCTGTTATGATGACTGAATTGCCACAGAGTGAGAGCGTGTAGATATCTTGTTTATTCCCTTGATATTCTTTGTGTGTTCCTGCAACCACATTTGCTGTTATGGTGACTGAATTGCTACAGAGTGAGAGCGTGTAGATATCTTGTTTATTCCCTTGATATTCTTTGTACCCTTTCCCTTGCGTGTGCACAGACTATAGTCTCTCCACCCTTTCTCACCTTCCAATACAATAACGTGCTCCTGTAGCCACGCTTGTTGTCCTGGTGTAACACATCCCTCACATTCATCCACGGTGGTACGTACAACCCAGTCTGTACTACGGGGCATACGCCAAGGGTTGGGTTTTTTTCTAAACCCTAAAACCACATACACCCACTGTCCCATACAGCCCGAACTAATTTATACCACCGGTTCCAATCTCAACAGTCCTTTCTCGGTCGGGCTGCACCCCAAAACATCTTGTCCTGGAATGCAGTACGCATACGTTCTCTAAGTTTTGCTCAGTTTCTAAATTCCTAAATTTCACCTTCACTTTCCCATTCCCATCAACCTCTTCATTTCCCATAAACCTCTTCATCCCCACCTAACCGACTGGATATAATCGCCACTTCAATACACAAGATGGGGTCCTGTGCGACAGGCTTAGTATGTGAACAACAGCAGCCTTGCAGCTGGCAACAGCCTGATATGTGAATGTCCTGGTATCCTGCGCCAAATAAGCATTCCACGCCAAATAAGCACCCCGCACCAGATAAGCATCCATCTCATGCCACAGACACGGGTTTTCGGAGGATTAACTGCAGCTGACAACTGCCTCTACTGTGTGGGTATCCTGATACCCGTCGCCAAATAAGCATTCCACGCCAAATACGTATCCACCTCACATCACCGACGCGGCTTTGGGCGGCTTGACGACCGCGGACTTGGGACTGACTATGGCGTTCTGTGTGGGTGTCCTGGTATTGGTAGCAAGGTACACGTTGGCGCTTTTGGTGGTCTCTCGGTTGACGGTGAGTCGCTTGGTACGTCTGCGCATGGCCCGGTAGATGTTGTTCTGAATGTCTGCGTCTGCGTGCACGCTGCCGGAGCTCTCCATTTTTTTGTACCGACGAGTGGTGAGGTACTTGGCCACTCCCG
>LUCW03002192.1:142500-145000 GCA_001586965.3 Sphaeroforma sirkka | reverse complement strand
GTCTACGCTACACCTACGGCCGTATATTGAGCCGTTGTCCTAAAGGTATTGACGGTAGATATACAAACTACGCGTACCATTCGTATACTACCAAGCATCGCTCAGACCCTTAACCTACGCTACCCAAACGTAGCATACACAAGGACAGTCTATAAATAGCACACAAGAATAGTCTATATGGTCTATAAATAGCACACAAGGATGGCCAATAAATAGCAGACGAGGATAGTCTACAAAAGCACACAAGGATGGCCTATAAATAGCACACAAGGATAGTCTATGAATAGCACACAAGGATGGTCCATAAATTGCACACAAGGATAGTCTATAAATAGCACACAAAGGTGGTCCATAAATTGCACACAAGGATAGTCTATAAATAGCACACAAAGGTGGTCTATAAATAGCACACAAGGATAGTCTATAAATAGCACACAAGGATGGTCCATAAATAGCACACAAAAAGGATAGTTTATAAATAGCACACAAGTGTGGTCTATAAATAGCACACACGGTTACCTACCTCCACTGTCTAGCTCGTACGTGAACTCATCCATCAATCCCACTTCCTTTGCCGAGGGCAACGGTCCCATATCTGTATCGACAACAGGTAGAGGAAAACGTATAAAGATCAGTACTGTGAAAGGGACAGCAATGGCAACAGATGGTGAAAAACGTATAAAGGCAAGTACAGTGAAAAGGACAGCAATAGCAATAGATGGTGAAAAACGTATAAAGATCACCACAGTTAATATCTCAGCTTTGTTTTTTTGGGGTTTCCTTATCAATGACATCGACAACAACTATTGGAGTCTGCCAATGCAAGTACTATCACATACACAAACAGTACTTGGAAAACTATTGTATACACAATCAGTACTATATATATATACAGATACAACAAGCAATCTCGGCCACAGATCCATAGAGCCAACAGATATGATATGGACAATCAGAGTTCAAAACGTAACATAAGTATTATTTCTGTGCGGGTGTCAAGTCACAGTGAGACTTAACTTTGAATCAGCTCTCGTAAGGACCAATGGTGGTATATGAGTATGCGGTTTAAGTAATAGCGTTTACGCTTTTGAAGAAAACGTAGAATAAAGGTCATGCGGTGTAACCAACCATAGGCAAAAGGCATATGTATTTGGCCGTATAAATAAAACAAATAGTACTGTATCTATCAAAAGTCATAGTACTTCATTTTTCACCTTAAAATTAAAACTTATATTGGTATTATATCTGTGTAGGTATAATTAAACACAGTACTTCCATTTTTCACCTTAGAAATAACACCTATGTTGGTATTATATCTGTGTAGGTATCAATAAACATAGTACTTACATTTTCGGCCGTAAATTCCCACAGTGCCATATTTGGTATATTGAATAATTAGGTAGCGGTACCATCCCTTCTTCACCAGGACTCCGATAAATGGCAAGTGCATAATCGGGATGAAAAACCTGTGATATAAATAGATTGCGCATAGTGAGTACGAAATCGGGATGAAATACTGCTGTGAAAATTGATTATGCATAGTGAAAAGTGTACAGAATCGGGATGAAATACTCGGGATCAAAAATAGATTATGCACAGTGAACAGTATCGGAGGAAATACGTAAGATAAAAATAGACTCTACACAGTGAGTGGTGTATATAATCGAGATAAAATGTCTAGATCCAAATAACACTAATGGAACTTGGTGGTAGGATATCAGCATACAGCGACAACGATGTATATGGCTGCACCTGATGAGTCACACACGTACCTACACTCACACCTCCATGGCACGACTCACACAGGCTACTACATTTTAATACATTCTTAAATACATATATAGATAGATAGATAGATTTTTTTTATGTATATATAGAAGCTCAAATACATCCACAAGCGTATATCGCTCACCTCGGGCTTGAAGCATACAAAGGTGAACACCATGTAACACAACTAGGTGAGGAGTGGAGGCTCCCACACCAACACCTTCACGGCACGTTTCATACAGGCTAGTCCATCCTTCTTATTAACTTAAATACTTAAATAACATAGATATGTACATATAGAAGCCCTGATATATCTACACGCGTACTACAGGTACATATACACATATCGCTTACCGCGGATTGAAGCATACAAAGGTGAAAACCATGTAGCAAAACCAAGTGAGTAGTGGAGGCTCCCACACCAACACCCTCACGGCACGTTGTGCATAAACGATCAACGGCAGCAACAGCTCATAGCATTGCATGACGTAGCCGTACGTCTTGTTGACCTCCTGTATGAGTCATTGGTAGGTAGGTAGTTGGGAGTGGGGTATAGAATTAGAGTTGAATTGCACCACATACGGTCCTGGTACTCTACTTTTGGGACAGGGCGTAAAGGCCCAGCCACCAGGTCGATTCATAAATGGCAGGGTACACATCTGTGTATCTAGCTGAAGATGTACCAATCTGCATACAAACCAAGAGAAATCCATATACAAATATATATATATAT